>CAUYTI010024901.1:0-15201 GCA_963575145.1 Galago senegalensis | reverse complement strand
GCCTATAGCTCAACCGGCTAAGGCGCCAGCCACGTACACCTAAGGTGGCGGGTTCAAATCCCCAGCCCGGACCCGCCAAACAACAATGACGGCTGCAACCATAAAATAGCCGGGCGTTGTGGTGGGTGCCTGTGGTTCCAGCTACTTGGGAGGCGGAGGCAAGGGACTCACTTGAGCCCAGGAGTTGGAGGTTGCTGTGAGCTGTAATGCCACGGCACTCTACCCAGGGGGACAGTTTGAGGCTCTGTTTCAAAAAAAAAAAAAAAAAAGAAAAAAGAAATGAGATCCCAGAGGAAGTTCTCGATAAAACAAACTCCAAAACTTCACATTCACCACAGGTTTGGACACAGTCAAATCCCATCCATCCAAGGGTGAGCCACAGACAACACAGACTAGTGGAGCTCTTCTTTATCAAGCACCTTCTATGTGACAGATGCTGCACTAACTGCCAGGGGTATGAACAAGATGGTCTCTGCTCTCAAAGAGGAGTACAGGATAGTAAGACAGATGGAAAGAGATAGGGAAAGGTATTCTAAAGAGGGAAAAGGGGCAGATGGCCCTGTGTGCTCAGGAAAAGCTACTGCAGCCAGCTAGCCTGTTTGGTTCTCAGCTCTGCAATCTACCAGCTGCATGATTGCCATGTGCCTCAGTTTCTTCATTTGGAAAACAGGGGCAATACCAACACCTACTTTCTAGGGCTGTTTTTGGAAACACGTAGAATTAGTATGCCTATAGCACTTAGTACAATCCCTGGCACATAGTTGGCAGGAAATAAATGTGAGGTGTTAATAGTGATGACAAAAGGCCTTACAGGATATAAGAGAGCACAAAGGGAGGAATGGCAAATTCTACCTATAGGGTGGGAGGGAAGAAGTGGTGGTGGTTCAAGAAAGGCAGAACAGAGGAAATAAATTCTTGGATCAAGTCTTAAAATGTTAAAAGAAGGCTTCCAGGAAAGCAAGATGAGGCAGCAGCAAGGGCATTTATGCACACAAACAGAAGCATGAGCCAAGTCCCAGGGCTGGGTGCATTTAGGGACCTTAAATGCCAGAAGAGTTCGGGGATACAACAAAAGAGGCAAGAGAGAAAGGCCTAGGCCTGATGATGGAAGAGCCATGTCAAGGTGTGACTTCTTCCTGTGGGTAACAGGGCTCTGTGTGAAGGGGACAGCATGTGGGATAGCTGATTCTGTTAGCTTGGGGCAGACAGGAAGGCTGGACTCTCCCATATGCTCTTTACTGAGGGAACACAGGTCTGAAGCCCACTTTCAAACCACCTGGTCTCCAGTTTCTCAAAGAGTTAGATGCTTGTCATTAGACTGCCAGTGACAAGGGAGAGATGGCCATGCAGGTAGCTCACCCAGTGTCATGTGGAAAAAGCCACCAGTGTATGTCACACTGTGCACAATGGGAACACCTTTGCAGAGAAAATCTAGTTTGGGCTTCACTGTTAAAAGTTCTACTTGGCTCGGCGCCTGTGGCTCAAGTGGCTAAGGCGCCAGCCACATACACCTAAGGTGGCGGGTTCAAATCCAGCCCAGGCTGCCAAACAACAATGACGGCTGCAACCAAAAAAAAATAGCCAGGTGTTGTGGTGGGTGCCTGTGGTCCCAGCTATTTGGGAGGCTGAGGCAGGAGACTCGCTTGAACTCAGGAGTTTGAGGTTGCTGTGAGCTATGGTGCCACAGCACTCTGCCCAGGGGGATAGCTTGAGGCTCTGTCTCAAAAAAAAAAAAAAAAAGTTCTTCTACTTTCTGGCACAGCACAGGTATCAACATCCTGTTCATTGGGGAGGAACCAAGGTATGCAGGAGACAGTTCTATTTCTTGGAAGTGATGGAGAAAGAAAAAGGCTTTTGAGCAAATTAGAACTTGCACTTCAGAAAGTTATTTGTAGGCTCAGCGCCTGAGGCTCAAGTGGCTAAGGCGCCAGCCACATACACCTAAGGTAGCAGGTTCAAATCCAGCCCGGACCCACCAAACAACAATGACGGCTGCAACCAAAAAATAGCTAGGCGTTGTGGCGGGCGCCCGTGGTCCCAGCTACTTGGGAGGCTGAAGCAGGAGACTCGCTTGAGCCCAGGAGTTGGAGGTTGCTGTGAGCTGTGAAGCCACAGCACACTACCCAGGGGGATAGCTTGAGGCTCTGTCTCAGGAAAAAAAAAAAAAAAACAGCCAGGCTTTGTGGCGGGCACCTGTGGTCCCAGCTACTTGGGAGGCTGAGGCAGGAGACTCGCTTGAGCCCAGGAGTTGGAGGTTGCTATGAGCTGTGATGCCACAGTACTCTACCCAGGGGGACAGCTTGAGGCTCTGTCTCAAAAAAAAAAGTTATTTGTAATGATAATAAAATATCCTAGAGGTGCTGAGAAAATGCCTAGATGGATGAAAGGATTCAAGGCCATGAAATCCTAGTTGGGTACAGGGATAAAAGGTAATAGTTGGGAATATCAAAACTGAATGAGCATTTCCAAGGCCCAAGCTGAGGTTGTGAGGCACCTAGGCTGGCTTTTGACTTTAGCAGTAACTTGTTGGCTTTCCTTGGGAAAGCTAATAGCTCTCTGAACACCTTCTCATCTCTTTGCTACAAAGGTTTTCTGATGCCTTGGGCTTCCAGTGGTTGATACCAGGCAGGGGTTAAGCCTGTGGAAGGGGCTCCATTGGTATTTAACTACTGACCTTCCTGCTCAAGCCAGTGTCCTTTCTCAGTCCCATCCTCTTTTTCATGGCCTTGGCTTTCTCAGGATACTTCCCCCTTAGAGTCTGCCTGCAGTTCAACTCCCACTTTCTTTTGCCTGTATATTAGTTTCATCCTTGAGTCCTTCAACTTCCACACTTGCTTCAGGTAAGGATTTTGATTTTATCTTCTACTTTATAGAAGACTTCCAACTTAAGATAAAGTTGATCATTTCTGCTTGAATAAATGTTTTATTTAGACATGGCTATTGAATTATGAACATTTTAAGGTTTGATAATATGATTCTTCCTGTTAGGGATGAAGTAATTGAGAAACATCTTGCTGCAGTGTTGGCAGCAGAACTGGGAGGAGAGCCTGTGTCCACTGCTTGCTCAGACAAGGCTCTCCCCTTCAGATCACAACACAGTGCAACATCAAGAACATGTTCTTCCCTTTGGTGTTTCCAAGTTGCTCAGTTTCTTCTTGTGTTGGGGCTTAATTCTCTTCAGCTGCACCTCCTCTAGGCGGGCCATCAACTGTGAAGGTAGAGTCTTCACACAGTGTGATTACAGGCCGAATCTTTGGTCCCTTTGCTCTCAGGAGTTGGATTTCCTTAAACCCCTATGGAACTCTGTGGGGACTCCCTTTTGTTGAGCTGCTTTCTTGAAAATGAGAGAACATGGGAAAGAAAGCACCCTATACATCATAAAGCACCAAAGTAAGGGTTCTCATCCCTATTATGGCTCAGCCCAGGCATACACATTTAGGTGGCTCATTGATCATGTTGCTCTTAACCTCATGAACTATGGCTTCAGGCTTCTCCACCCTAATTGCAGCAACATTGGCCAGGTCAGGAACACTTGCTCTGAGCACTCCTTTTTTTCAGAGGGTTTCGGGGATGACTACTGCTCTGCTCTGCAAACTGGGCCCATCCCATTCTCATTTCTGGAAATGCTGGTAGCTGGCAGGCCACCTTCTCTTACGATTTTTCTCATCCAGTTTTCTGCTATTAAGCTGGCTCCTGCTTTCTTTAACAAACATCTCTGCTGCAGCAGGCATCCCCATTCTTGTGTGCCTTTTGAGAAAATGTCAGCATTTTGCCAAGTATATGAACTCCCATCTGGTTGGTGCTGTTTGAGGCAGCATCTGGGGCTAGGGTAGAAGACCCAGCATGCCACTTTCACAAAAGACCTGTTACCACCCAGGGGGCTATTCCCATCTTGAGGACCAACCAACTCAGTTAGCTGATTATCACTAAGGAAAGAGCTTTTTAAGCCTCCAAAGATTTGGGACATTTTTCCCACTGCTCGGCTCCCACACTCTCTTCTCAACTACTTCAAGAAGGTCTCTGAGCCACACAGTTCATTGCAACTATCGTTTATTAAAAAATATATGTCTCCTTGGAAGGAACACTGGGAAACCAACTAGTGCCATGCTTACTTTGAATCTTTGCTTTTCTTCCCTGGGGGGTTGGGTTAAACATGGTTCAGACATCACCACTTAGTTAACATCAGAGTATCAATACTCCCTATTCACCCCCTCCTCACCAGAGTCACAATCAGCTATCACTTTATCCCTCTTTGCCTTCAACCCAGTGTACTGCCCAGGGAAAGCTGCTGCCCTTTCTTTACCCTCATTCTGGGCCCCAGATTTTACAGTTAGCCTCATTATGCTGGTAGGATAACTGTTTACAGATTTCCCAAATTTGGCTGGTAGTGCTTAAAGTATCTTCAACGTTGTGTCATTTGCACTGGCCCTAACCCAGCAGGCTAGGAAACAAGTGCCCCAACCCTAGGGTCAAGCATTTCTATGTTCTCCCCTGCATCATCCCTCCAGTGTGGAGGTGAGGGAGGCACATTGGCTTCAAAGGAGCACAGTGCGGTGGGAGAGGGCCTGAACCACACCAGCTGCCTGCACTTGTGGTAGGCAAAAAACTCCCTTGACCACAGTCACTGCCATCAGACTCTGGGAAAAAGCAACAAGGTTTCACAGCTCACCAGTAAGTGAATCCTAGTTCTACAGCTCAAATGTACAGCATTGAACACTACTTTCTTCATGAAGAAACTGTAAGCTACCAGCTGTTGGGGAGGGGGCTGGGGCAGGGCACATGAAGCAGCTGCAAAAAAAAAAAAATCAAACTCATGACATGGCTGGCCAAGCCAAGTGCTGTTCTGCTGTCCCAGCACAGAACAGGAAGGCAACTGACTCCCTGCCTCTGTTGGTGGGCTGTGGGAAGAAACCGCAGCAGAGCCCAACATGTCCTTGGCAGGTGAATGAAGGGACAGTGTGGCAGTGCAGAGCCCTGGCTCCTCCTTTCAGCCCTCACCAGCCCCTGCTCTCCTTTCTGCTGATGGGATGGCTAGGCCTGGATCACCTGCTATACCATAAGGCCTGGCTCCTTTAGGACCACAGAAGCCTTTACAACACTGGCAAATTGGATTCTACGCATTCACTTAAATAGTAAAAGTAAAATTTGCAATAATGAAAAGGCTGACACAGTAGCACAACATGGTTTTGGTTTAACAGCAGCTTAAAATGTACAAAATGGAATCCTCTCATGCAGACACATCAGGTGGCATAAAACAATAGGCAATTTCACGTGGAGCATCAATAGCCATTCTTTCTCTTTCTGCACACAGGACTGACTGCGCCTCAGGGCAGCAGATGCTTTCTGGTTGTCTCCACCCTCTCACCCCCAGGCAAAAGCTTTCTCTCAGGCCTCAGGCTGATTCCTCCTAGAGTAAACCTTAGCTCTCAAGAGAAAGACCAAATACGAGTGCCCTTAGTGCAGCGCATACTACCCTTTTCAATCCCTTCCCAACCAGCTGGGATAGAAAATGCCATCTGATTGGAATAAGAAAATTAAAGCATTTCTCTGATAACATAGTACCATTGATGAAGTCTCCATAAATTTTCTAGTCCAAATGTGTGTGAATATATATATATATATTATATGAGAGTGTATAATATATATATATAATTTCTATATATTTTATATAAATTACATATATATATCTATATATAAATAAGATACTTTCTGTTGCCATTACGTCGCACTGTTCAGAGCTGCAGACAGCAGTAGAGATAGGTAGAAATGCCCAGGAGCATCTCATCATGTGGTGCATTTAGCTCACTTCATAAGCTGTGCAGCTGTCCAGAGTCTGTCTTTCCATCAGTCCTCCTCTCTTCTCTTCGCTTCTGCTTGGATTTTATGAAAACAATGGCTCTGATGGATTTGCACCTGTGCTAGTGCTTGGGAAAGGTCCATGCAGGAATGGGCACAGTCACATGATGAGTGAGATGGCATCATCCCAAAAAATAAACTAAAACAAAACAAAAATTAAAAAAACAGGACTAGAAAACTCAATTTTTTTTGACAAATCTAAAAAAGGGGACAAGAACAGTAGCATTTGTTCTCCCCATGGGGACAGGAATGAAGAGGGAGGAGGGAAGAGGGACTTGATTTCTTCTGTTCACAAGAGAATGGTTGGAGGGGATTCTTCAGAGTTTTTCAGGGGATGGGACCCAAATGTAGTGCCCAGACTGGTCCTCAATGATTTGTTTGATTTTGTTATAAATCTCTTCCAGTGAGTCACCCTGTACAATGGCTAAAGTGAAGAGGAAAACAAAATTATTACTGTGGTCCACAGCACAACCCCCCAAACCCAGTAATCCTGCCTCTCCCAACAATCCTATGATGCTGCCCACCCAGCCTGAAGGGTATGCTCATAGGATATGAGTTTGGGTTTGGCTTCACTAGCTGATTTGCCGTGTTGTCAGGGAAGTGAGGGGAACTGGCTAGGTGTCCCAAGCCCAGGGTTTAAGTCAACTGGCTTAGACCAGTCACACTAAGTAGCAATGCCTGGAAAAATGCTGTTTATTCAAAATATGTTTATTAAACACCCATTATATGCTAGACCTTGCAGCTCATGTTGCTCTTGGATGCCATAAGGCTGGCAGCTTGTAATTCTAAAGCAGCCTTACTAAAAGACTTGGAAAATCCCCATTATTCACAGGAAGAGCTGAAAGCCACAATTTCTAGCAAGAAGCAGTGCTCCTGGGGCCATCACATCTGCTGGATGTCAGAGGTCAGTCCACCAAACAAGGACATAGATATTGACAGTAAAGACAGCAATAGAGACACAAGGTGTGCATATGCATTTATGAATTCTTTACCTAGTTAACCTAGTAGTGCCACCAGGTAGAACTGACTCAGCACTGCCCTACACGTACATATATGTCACTCTACTTGAAAAGGTAAGGAACTTACTACATAGAAACCTTCCTACCTTTTTAGAAGTGGACCATGTGGGCGGCGCCTGTAACTCAAAGGAGTAGGACGCCAGCCCCATATGCCGGAGGTGGCAGGTTCAAACCCAGCCCCGGCCAAAAAAAAAAAAGGGAAAAAAAGGACTGGACCATGTAAACACACACACTACACTCCCTGACAGACAACTTTAACACCACAAATCATCATTTATCAACAAACGTTTATTTACCACCTAAAACATGCAAAGCACAGTGTGGGGGTGGATCTGGGAAGGAGGGAAGCAAAGTAATAAAGACAGCCTACAAACTACCAGGGACAAGAGGACAAAAATGTGTTTGGTAAGTAGTTTATGCTCTAAATTGGCTAAACTGCCATGACTGGACAGAGGGAATTTGAGTGCTTTGGAAAAGTTTGCTCTCAAAATTTCAGATGTGGCTCGGCGCCTGTGGCTCAAGTGGCTAAGGCACCAGCCACATACACTAAGGTGGTGGGTTTGAATCCCCAGCCCGGGCCCGCCAAACAATAATGATGGCTGCAACCAAAAAATGGCCAGGTGTTGTGGCGGGCACCTGTAGTCCCAGCTACTTGGGAGGCTGAGGCAGGAGACTCGCTTGAGCGTGATGCCATGGCACTCTACCCAGGGGGATAGCTTGAGGCTCCATCTCAAAAAAAAAAAAAAAATTTCAGATGCAACAGGAAACTCTGTGCAAGGTTTCTAAATTCTGTTTAAACCTCTTTGAGACACTTATCAAAACAGGTATCCAGCTGATCACACAGTACTCTCAGCTAGGCAGCAGGGATTCTTACCTGTAAAGTACTCTCCAAACTCCTGCTCTAGTTTCATGGCTTTGTCATAGACCTTATTTGCTTGTTCATATGTCTGCCTTCGGTTCATTTCCCTGCCAAAAACACAGAAGAAAAATAATTCCAAACTAGTTGATATATGTTTTGATTAACTAAAGGATTATTCTAGGATCCCTAAAATCTGCTAAATTGCCCTCTCAGAGCAGCAGTGGCCCATGGCTAACTCCTTCCTCAAACCTTCCAGGTTCAAAAGCCCAGGTGGGAATATATATATATATACATAGATACTCAAAACAGAAGGAGTGGCTCATGCTTGTAATCCTAACACTCAGGGGGGTCAAGGTGATAGGATCTCTTGAGGTGAGGAGTTTAAGATCAGCCCAAGCAAGAGTGAGATGCCATCTCTACTAAAAATAGAAAAAAAATTAGCTTGGTGTGGTGCTATTTGCCTGTATTCCTAGCTACTCAGAAACTGAGGCAGGAGGATGGCCTGAGCCCAAGAGTTTGAGGTTGCAGTGAGCTACAGATGCCACTGCACTCTAGGCAACAAAGCACGACACTGTTTCAAAAAACAAAACAAACAAAAAAAAACCCTAGTGGTGCCCACAGCTCAGTGTGGTAGGGCACTCACCACATATACCAGGCTGGTGGGTTCAAACCCAGCCTGAGCCAGCTAAACAACAATGACAACTGCAACAAAAAAACAGCTGGGCATTCTGGCAGGTGCCTATCGTACCAGCTACTTGGGAGGCTGAGACAAGAGAATCGCTTAAGCCCAAGAGTTTGAGGTTGCTGTGAGCTGTGATGCCATGGCATTCTACCAAGGGCGACATAGTGAGATTGTCTCAAAAAAAAAAAAAAAACCCAAAAAAACCCCACAAACCAGAAGGAACACACACTGACTGGAGCTAGGTCACAAGGGTTTCCTTTGAGCTTGCACTGAGTTCTATCCACCTAACAATTCACTTTATTGTCCATTTCCTTTCCAGGGCCCCATACAGATGGAGTATATCTTAAGTCTCAGCAAACACTTACATAAGAGCTTCAATGGACTTCGGTTTGATGAAAACGGCAATAGGATAAAGTTGTGCCTGCTGCAGTCTCTTGATAGCATTGCCAGAAACATCTAAGATGCAGTGCTTGCCCTGAAAAAGCAAAATTTTATCAGCCCAGCCACTCTCTGTCCACTTAACCCCAACCAGAAAGTCAGCGGCATTACAAACATCCACATGGAACCCAGGGACACCAAGAATGGCCTAGGAACAGAGTTATCCAATCTTTTCTTTTTATCTGCTGCACAATAGGAAGAATAAGAGTTATCTGGGGAGCAGCACCCGTAGCTCAGTGGGTAGGGCACTAGCCACATACACCAAGGCTGGTGGGTTCGAACCCGGCCCAGGCCAGCTAAAACAACGACAAGTGCAACAAAAAAAATATGGCAGGCACCTATAGTCCCAGCTACTTGGGAGGCTGAGGCAAGAGAATCGGTTAAGCCCAAGAGTTTGAGGTTGCTGTGAGTGTGGTACCACAGCACTCTACCAAGGGTGACATAGTGAGACTGTCTCACAAAAAAATTATCTGGGGACACAGTAAATATACAAACACTAACCAAAGCTGATTAGCATAAAAAGTTCACACATTTACTTTTCCTGACATCTAACACCACAGACAAGCAAAAACAAAGTCCTCATAAAATCAGCATGCAGCCTCCGGGCTCCTACTATGCAGAAAAGGCCATATCTGCCTCACAGTCCCCATTCACTGGTTGGTGATGCTCAGGGGTGATTTGCATTGAAACATACAGTTTCATCAAGGGGCTGAGAATATGCAGAGCTGCCATGGTTTTGTACAGAAGTATTGCTTGGTAGCCCCTGTGTTGGAAGGATGAGGATCCAAGTGGCATATCTGTCTTCCCTTTAAGGTCACATCCTCTATGCTTACCCTCTCTGCAACTGCCCGCACGGACTGGATGCTAGTCCCATACAGATTATCATTGAATTGGCCCGCCTCAATGAATTTGTTGTCCTGAATATCCTTCTCCATTTGTTCTCGGGACACCACAAAGTGGTAGTCTTGTCCATCTACCTCATTATCACGCCGAGGTCTGGTAGTATCTGAAAGAAGAAAGGAGATGCTGTCCAGCCCAAGGGCAATGATCTGCCCCAAATAAAAAAAAAAAAAAAAGCTGATTTGGCCCTGTCTCACCTGGGTGGGTCATAGGGATACTCTAATTTTTTCAGATGAGTTGGGGGAAAAAGCTATTGGGAAGGAGTTTATGTTGCTTACTTTCTTCCAGCCTCTAGGTCTCATGCACAGGCAGCTTTAGCTTAAACTGGACCAGAAAGGTAGGGTTTCCTGAGCTAAGACCTGGCAGATAGTGCCAAACTTGGTACAGGATTCAGTGAACCTAACAAATTGTTCATTGTTAGGTTCATTGTGTCATATCGACACCACTTTGGCTGGACCTCTCCATTTGTCCAATCATTCCCAACAATCACCATTCAGACATTTCCCTCTAAGGAAGCAAGCAGCCCAGCCTGATGTCTTTGTCCTTTTAACTCCATCAGTTTTTATTGCCACTTACTCTTTTCTAGGGTGTCAGAAATTCCCTGTCCCCAAACAGCCTTAGCATGTGATCCCAGGCCCTTTCCATAAAACATGAGAGCAGCAACTCCAAGGGCACCTAGCTTCACTCCCTTGGGCCTTCCTGAGCTCTTACGTGGCACACAGGATCCAAATTTATGTGGGAACTCAGATATCAGGTCATCGTTGACTCGGTCCTTCATTGGGCCCAGGATGATCACAGGCCTTGCATAGTGAACTAGAAAGGGAGAGCATCAAGACAGTGAACAGAGGCCCCTACCAGACAAATGTCCTACCTATGAGTCTGGCTAGAACACAGAGGCTCTGCAGCCGAGACTCAGGCTGAAGCGTTTGCAGCCAATCTGGCTTTTAACTACAAAGACATCAAAGAGCCTTTAATTTGAGAATACCTAAGTCCAAGGCAAGTCTGAAAGCAGAAGCATCTCCAGACAGATTCAGGACACCAGTAGCTGAGCAGATGTACCAGATGCACTGATACCAGTGGCTGAGCAAGGTTTTTGCAAAATAGCCACTGATAGGAGGCACTGGGACCTGTCAGCAGTGGCTATACCTACTGAAATATACCTCTTCTTTGGAAGACATATTGGCAGCAAAGAAAGGCAGAGAGGTGAATACTGCATGGCCTCTCCTTTCCCTATGACACTTGGAAGGAGGAGGAGGAGGAGGAGGAACCCAGGGTCTGGATGTACCATGAGTTAAGCCTTCCTTCTCCTGCATGTCCCTTCCTCTGTTGCCACAACCACCCACTGCATTGAGCCCCATGACCAGGAAACTAGCATGAAGGCAAGACTCTCAGAAGGGGGCTTACTTTCTTGCCGTGTCACAGGCTCATATGACAAAATAGCATCCTCTTGTCCTTCTGCAACAAAAAAGGAATAGGTTAGCACTGTATGATCTTTTCCCCTGTGTTCAACATTCACTACACTCCTACCCCTGCTGGGAAACAGCCTTATCAAGTTGCACTTGCTACTGCCTGCCCTATGGTCCTATCGGCTTTAGATTGGTAAGAAAGCACAGGAAGCCTTTCACTGGCCCCAGGATAGGAGTCAGCAGTTCTCTTGTTCAGTGAGCAAAGGGCCAAGTCCCAGAAGCCATCAAGCCTATATAAAAGCCCACCCCAATTTCTGAGAAACTGCTCTTATAGGTAACAATTAGCTATGTTCATCAGTCCCCTTGCTCTGTTAAGAATGACCAAAATGCTTCAACTGGTTGAGACACACTTGTGAGTCCTTTCACCCATAGGCAGGGAAGTCAGGGTACTCACACAGGTCTCCAAAGCTACAGCCTAACTTTGCCCTTTTATGGGTCTACCCACCCTCCTCTCCATGGGAAAAACATCTAAAAAAGTGTTGCATGGCTGGGTTAAGGTCCCCAGTTTCCTTTAAGAGCAAGGCTGAGTCTATACTTCCCTCATGGTGGAACACCACATAACCTAGTAAGGATTAGGTTTTCCTAAAATGATAACCAAGCCACTTGGTGCTGGATGCTTAGTGGTCCAAAAGTAGCTGACAACAGCCCTAGGGAAGGCAGTGATATTTGCATCAAGCTACATTCACATCGAGCTACAGGATGCTCACTAAAAGGCTTCTTCTGAGCCCAAGACTTTTGGGCAGATTTATAAGGCCTCTAGCCACCACAGTTCATGAGGTCTGAACTGTGGTTCCTCTGGTCTGGTCACAGGACTTCCCAAGGAAAACTGGGTAATTACCTGATCAGTTAACTAGCCCAAAAGATAAGGAGGTCCTAGCAACCTGGAAAGGCAAATCAGAATAATATCCCATGGAACCATTTTTTCTTTTAGTCTGTGAGCAACTCTGTAAACCTGGAAGCACCTATAGCCCAGTGCCCATGGCAGTGATTGACTGTTTGGTCTCTTTGGTAGTTCACCCTTTCCAGGTCCCAGGGATGTTTTTATGTGAGGCACTGGCCAGAACTACAGGGCTTATACTCTCCTCTAATCCATGGGGCAAACCCTACCCCATAAGGAGAATGAATCGGCCACAGCATTTCCAGGATCTCAAAGTGTACATGGCTAAAAGAAGCACCAGCCTCCAAGCAGAAATGGCAGCCATGCAACACTAGAATGAGGATGACTGGGACACAAGGTAGAGCTGCACAACATGGGGGAAATGACACACACTTACTGGAACTGCTTTCGCTGTCACTGGTGTTGGATGTCACTCCCTCTGCAAGCCAACAAGAAAGAGACTCCAATTCAGAACACACAACTGAGAGGTCACATGCAGCACAAAACTTAAATGCTCCAGAAGCCAGACACTGACGCTAACCAAGTTGGGCCACAGGAGGCCTTCCATATCCAGGCTACCAACTGGGAGGCACAGCTCCAATTTCAAGTCCCTGGCTATGTCATACTTATCCCCAGAACCCTCTTGGTCTGCCACATCCCTCTCTATGCACTATAAGCTTTACTTCCTTCAGCAGCATCTTCTTCATCTCAATCAAATGAATTGATTTGGATGTTTTCCCAATTCTACCTCAAAATTCATCTCCCAAGACTAACTACAGGAAAGAAAAGGCAGTGACAGGAGCAAAGAGAAATCCACATACCAAGCTGCTCATGAATTTCTTTCCCAGACAGAGCCCCCGAACATACACTCGTGTAGCACTCCAGAAGCAAGGAGCTAAGCACTGGATAGGGTAAGCAGGCACCAGGGAGCACTGCTCTGCCCATTCTGTGGAATACCCAGCTCTTGCCACTACTCCAGAGAAGGAGGGCTTGGCTTCAGCAGTGAGGGAGGAAGCACCTCCATCCACCACAAGGCAGACATGTATGTCAAAACAGAGAGACAACACAAACACCTTGAGGACAAGACAGCCTTCCTATCTCAGACATCTGGGACATACCCATCTCTGAGCATGGATGGAAAAAATTCAAACAGAGAAGCAGTGTTCACAGGAGGTACAAACAAAGTCCACCCCTCCCACCAAGACAGGTGAATGAAGATGAGACATGAACACACCAAACTATGGAGAGAGACACTGCTTGTTTCAGCCAAGACCACATTGTTCCAGACCATGATATGCTGTGGCCCCCTCAGGAAGAACTGACTGAGTTGCCACGCATGGCTAGTTGCTGAACAATTTCTGATGGCAGCTCTTTTGCCTTTAGCCTTTATAATTTATTGAAGGACAGTATATGCTGACAGAACCCACCCGTCATGGCGTGTGTCCATGCACCTCTGCACACAGCAGGGATGGCTGCTAAGGCTGCATCATCTAGGTCCTTTACATTTTCAACTCTAGGATTATTTTCCAGAATATAAAATAAGGTCAGACTTTTCTTAAGATAAAGCACTAGCTATCTATGGTCCATAAATGGTCCTGACACTCCCACCAGACCAGCTCAGCTCTTTAGAGATACTCTGTGGGAAGCTAGCCCCTGCTATTTGCTATGGCCCTGGATCTGCTGTGACACTTAGATACAGGGTGGGTAAAGTGGTTCGCAGTACCCTTGCCCCTAGTTAGAAGGACTTTAAGAGCTGTAATTCCTATACCCAATTCTTTAGTGTGTCACTGGGAGAGGAATCCAACCAGCAGGCACCCTAGAGATTAGCTGAGTGGTCACCCTGGAGAAGCATTTCTGGTCCACCTCACTTCTTAGTGGGACATCAAACTCATGCCTTCTTACTTCAAGGAGCAAAAGGAAAACACAGACATGAATGATAGGGATTTATTAGGGTGCTAGGGATCCAGAGCAAATGTGTGACATTTAGAACCACACATACTTCCTCTTACTGTGGTGTCAAGAGTTCTCACAAACACCACCCTCCTCTCCCCCTTCATCCTCACCCATGTCCCCTATAGCCCACCCCCACTACCTCTACTCATGCCACAAATATAGTTAATGGTGTGTAAGTTTGACTTACTCAGGTTCTTTGCTCCATAATAATCGTCACTTAACCCTGGGAAGTCCTGATTTCACAGACAGCAAGGTCAGAGAGAAGGGGAGGGAGGGAAGGGGGAGGGGAGGGAGGGAGAGAATTAGGGAGAAGAGAAAAAATACAGAAAAAAAGACAAGGGGAAGGAAGAATACAGAGGCAGGTGAGCACTAGTGAGAGTGTGAAATATTATGAAGACCTATAACTTGCTACAGAAAGAACAATATCCTGACCAGGTAAGAGATCTGGACTTCAGGCTACCCAAATTTGTTGCCAGAGGGCCTTGGAGTGAACTAGCTTTCTGAGGGCATAGGACAGGACAGGTGATATTCCAAGGCTTGGAGCACCTGCTTTGACCAAATTTGTAGTTGTAGATCCCAGGCCTCTGCTTTGCCCCTGAAATCACTGCTTCCCTCTGTAAGTACATGAGAAAACAAATGTCCACGTATGCCAGATAGGCAGACAGAATTACCATCACCCCAAGGAACTTGCACTCAATACTGACTCATTCTGCTTAAACTCTTTAAGGAAAGCTTCATACTGTCTGGGGTGTAGCCTCTAAAGCTGCCCTGAATTGTCAGATCTTAGGGGATGGTGAGCTCAACTGCTGGAGAATAAGCATCAGAGCACTTATGACTCCATAATCCAATGGATACTCCTCCCCCAGACAGTGGATACCTCCCTAGTCTGGGCTCAGAATGGAGCTTCTGGGACTGATTTGATGAACTGGTGGCACGGCCTCAGGCTCTGTCTCAGACTGTCTCCTACTTTCTTGAGCAGAACCAACTTCTTCTATTGTTTCTTTCTTTCTTTTTTTTTTTTTTTTTTGAGACAGAGCCTCAAGCTGTCCCCCTGGGTAGAGTGCCCTGGCATCACAGCTCACAGCAACCTCCAACTCCTGGGCTCAAGCGAGTCTCCTGCCTCAGCCTCCCAAGTAGCTGGGACCACAGGT
>CAUYTI010024900.1:0-19568 GCA_963575145.1 Galago senegalensis | reverse complement strand
GTAGAATGTGAACGTTTTAAAGCAATAACTGAGAAAATGACATGAAGGCTGTGTTGACCAGTTTGATGGAAGTATTTCAGAATGCATGTGAAAACCCCACACTGTACCCCAGAAGTGCATCAATGTACATAGTTAACATTCAATAAAAAAAAAATAAAAAAATAAAAAAAATCTATGGATCTAACAAAATATGTGAGGAAAAGAAAGGATAGAACTAAAGAGGGAAAAACAGATAATTAAAAAATGTCCAGAAAAGGCCAATCTGTTAGTAAAGGAAAGAAAGGAAATGGAGAGGGGTTGCTAATAAGTACAAAGCTTGTCCGTGGGGTGATAAAAATGTTCTGAATAATTTAAATAATAATATCTATGACTCCCCTGGATATTTAGGTCAAGTTTCAAGTAAACAGAAATAATAGAAAGGTTGTGAGGGGAAAAAAACCTGGAAACTTTCAACGTGGCTAGCACTCATGTAGGCTTTAAAATCTAAGCTCTTTTTGAGATTTAAAAAAAATATTTCCACTAAGAAATCAAGGTAATTTATTTTGTTTTTAGAAACAGAGCCTAACTTTGTCACTTAGGCTGACATCACAGCTGACTGTAGCCTTCAACTCCTGGGCTCAAGCAATCCTCTGGCTTCAGCCTCCCAGGAAGCTGAGATTATAGGTGTATACCACCATATCAAGCTAATTTTTACTTTTTTTGGAGAGACAGGGTCTCGCTATGTTGCCTAGATTGGTCTTGAAGTCCTAGCTTCAAGTGATCCTCCTGCCTCAGTCTCCCAAAGTGCTAGGATTACAAGCATGGACAACCCTGGCTGGCCAGAAATAAAATTTAAAGTGTTAGCACAAGCAAAAACTCTTATTTTTGACATAATTTGTCATAATGTTTATGTTAAATTTTTTTAAAAGTCATAATGCAATTCAATTAAATCAATGTAAAGCTCAAGAAATCTGCAGCTGACAATACTTAACAACCAAACAAATTAGGAATCATTGATATACCCTGTTACTACCGATAAGATGCCAAACCACTGGGTAGTCTAACCTTGCTGGAGAATAAAATCATTACCTGTCCACAGCCACAACCACACTTTGTGAGCTGGTCTCACCAACTGACTCCTGGAAGCTGGCCATCTGTCTTTTATCCACTCCACCACTCACCAAATTACCTGAAACATGACACAAAAGCAGTAGTACTTAAAAAAGAGTCAAGTATTTCCAGGAAAGCATCCTGTTTTAACAATATAAGGAACATAAAGAATGATTTCACAGGTTACAATAAAATACTGATGATAAAATTAAACTTATGTTTTGGTATTTGGCATACATCTTTACTATAAGCCCAAGTTTGTACTGATCATGTCCCTTTCTCAATACTACATTTTGATAGTATTAAAGGCCTACCTTTAGGAAAACAAATTAGAATTAAATGATACTAATCCAGGGCTCCTACATTTTTAACCATTATATGGTACTATTTCAACTACTGTACACAGGACCAGGAGCCCCTGCAATTGGATGGCCCGAGCTTGAATCCTACTCCTGCCACTTCCCTGCTCGTATTTCTTCACTCTGTACTTCAGTTATTTTTGTTTTATTTTTTTAAGGCTAATCAAGTGAAATAGTGGGAGTGAAGAAGGAACAAAGGAATCTGTAACTGACTGTTATCAAGTAGTTGTAAACAACACTGCAATCGGACCAGCCTGTACTTCAGTTTTTTCAATTACAAAATGAAGAGGGTAACATGTAGTCCCTTCCTCATGGGTTGTTATGAGGATTAAATGAATTGAATTGAATTTTTTTTCTTTTTTGAGACAGTCTCACTATGTCACCTTCAGTAGAGGATCGTGGCATCTCAGTTCACAGCAACCTCAAACTCTTGGGCTTAAGCGATTCTCTTGCCTCAGCCTCCCAAGTAGCTAAGACTACCAGCACCCGCCACAACGCCCGGCCATTTTCTTTTTGTTGCAGTTGTCATTGCTGTTTAGCTGACCTGGGCCGGGTTCAAACCTGCCAGCCTGGGTGTATGTGGCCAATGCCCTACCCACTGAGCTATGGGTGCTACCTTAAATTGAATTTTAAATTGCACACAAACTTTACGGCCACCCCGTATAAACGGAGTGCTCAGAATGTGGACTGGCACATTTGTTTGCCCTATTTGCTATTAATATGATGCTATATTGTTATTATGATTATGTTATAGTATTATGTTACTATTATGTTACAACACATCTGACAGAAGAGTGTCTTAATCCAATGAATAGCTAGAAATAATTCTTTGTGCATGATAAGAATACTGTTTAATAAAAGCCCCTAAATGAACATGGAAGAAATGTTGAATATATCCTTTAAAATCTACAGACACATATATGTACCCCTCTAATATCAGGCACTACAGCAGTAGCCTTTTCAAAGCAAATGGCTTTCCCCAGAATAGTTATAGGTATAGAAAGAAAAGTAATGCACCCTGCTGATTTTGAAAAAATAAACATTTTACTCAACAGTTTAAATCACAATTAAGAGAACTGAAGCAGCACGTCTACTTGCATTCATAAATACACTGTCAGCTGGTACATAGAGAAGTGACGGTTTACAAAACAGTCCTGACGAGACAAGAAGGGTTTCATCCTGGTTAACTTGTGACTCCGTGACGGCTAGCCGTGGGGCCTGGTATCTTACCAAGGCCAAGGCCCATGAACTCTTCTCCCGCCAGCGTGTGGCCCTTCAGGCTCCCTTCTCTTTCACGTCCAGACCCAGACAGGTAGCGGGTCTTCACACCGGTTCCTATCAGCTGAGCAAGCTCCAGCTGGCTGATGCACTTCAAGATCTAATGGAAAGAAGTTGTGAAGAAATGAGTTTCTGCTTCACAGCTTGGAAAATCACACCGTAATTTTTTGGTGTGAAAAAAAGGAAAAAAATCCCTCTATTTTTTTTTCTTCAATTTTTGAGACAGTCTCACTCTGTCCCCCGGGAGTGCTATGGCATCAGCCTAGTTCAAAGCAACCTCAAACTCCTGGGTTCAAGTGATCCTCCTGCCTCAGACTCCCAGGTAGCTGGGATCACAGGCACTCAACTAATTTTTCTATCTTTTAGTAGAAACAGGGTCTTGCTCACGCTCAAGCTGGTCTCAAAGTCCTGAGCTCAATCAATCCTCCTGCCTCAGCCTCCCAGAGTGCTAGAATTACAGGTGTGAGCTACCGTGCCTGCCCTCAGAAAAAGACACTATAATCTTAAGATAGTCATTAAAGTGTCCTTTGAAATTGGCAGCTGTTCAAGGTGAGAATAAAATCTGGGGACCTTAGGATGGCTTTCTTAGAGGAATATCCACTGGCCAAGGAGCATCAAGAGTCCTTCTTCAAGTGTGGGTCCTGAAGACAACCACACAGTTTCTAACTACTAAAAAGGAGCAAATGGGCAAAAGAAAGTTGGTATAATGGAGTTACACCATAACAATGTTCATTTTAGTTAAATAATCAATAAAGAGAAAAAAAGTATTTGATTGGAACAAGAAGGATTCCACCCACACACCACTAAGTGCACCATTTAGTGTGACCTGGGCACCCCCACTTCCTTTCCCACTCTCCCTGACATGACACACCAGCCTCACTGGCTTTGATGATGTTGTTCCTTTGCCTTGCCTTCTCTGGTCCCATCCCAGGGCCTCTGCACCAGCTGCTCCTTAGCCTGAGATACTGCTTCCCTGCAGCTCACCCCTTCAATTTCTAGCTCACCATGAGCATCCCCCTCAGAGAGATCTTCCTTGATCATCCTAAGATCATATGTCCCAGCATCACCCCTGGTCCCACTTTCTCTTTCATGCTTATCATTTTTTTGCATTATACTATATATTTGTTTGTTCTCTGCCTTAAGTGCCTAGAAGGCATTAACTCTCTTAATCATTATTGAATACCCAGCACTCAAAATGGGCAGTGACTATTATTTGGTTAACTGAACAAGTAAGAATGTGTCCTGGACCAAGAATGTGTCCTATAGCGAGCATGTGGTAGGGCAATGGTCCCCAACCTTTTTGGCACCAGGGACAGGTTTCATGGAAAACAACTTTTCCATGACAGCGTGGGGGTGGGGAGGGTGGCTTTGGGATGATTTAGGCGCATCACATCTCCTTGGATCATCATGCATTAGATTCTCATGAAGAGTACTCAACCTAGATCCCTGGCATGCAGTTTATAGTAGGGTTCATGCTCCTATGAGAATCTAATGCTGCCATTGATCTGAAAGGAGGCGGAGTTCAGGCAGTGATGTGAGTCCTGGGGAGTGGCTGTAAATGCAGATGAAGCTTCACTTACTCACCTGCCAATCAACTCCTGCTGTGTGGCCCAGTTCCCAACAGGTAACAGACTGGTACCCTAAATTGGCATGCAGTGGGATAGGCAGTTTCTAACCTTTTTGGTACCAGGAACTGAATTTCATAAAGATAATTTTTTTCACAGATGGGGGGATGGGGAAGGGGAGGGATGGTTTTGGAATGATTCATGGGAACTTCTGACTAAATAAAGCTGAATGCTGCCTCTCACACTGCATTACAATCTAGTCCCAGAGTACAGGACTCCACCACACTACTGAGCACTGCTGAGTGTTTCTGCTTATAACTTCCCTTCTTCTTTACTGAGAAATGGATTTAATTCATCTGAAGAGAATCATCCTTTGATTTTTCCATATAGCACAATACTATTAAATTATCACTAGTAAAACTGTGCTCTTTTTCCTTGGGAAAGAAAGAAGCTTGGGATAGCTGGAATTTCAAGCCAAGGCCTTACAGGTACTAAGTTGATTTCTCAAAGTTTCTGACCACCACACTGGTTGCTAATTCATTTTAACATTTCTAGATGCTACCACATACTTGGCAACAAGAAGGAACCCCACGTGGATCGTACCTCTTAGGTTAAAAAATTTTTTTTTCTAGAATAAAAAGCAAAATTCATCAATTCTCCATGTATTATGATTCCTCAGATGATGGAAAATTATTTCTTTTTAAAAAGCACAGTTTCGGCTCGGTGCCTATAGCTCAACCGGCTAAGGCACCAGCCATGTACAGCTAAGGTGGCGGGTTTGAATCCCCAGCCCGGACCCACCAAACAACGACGGCTGCAACCAAAAAATAGCCGGGCGTTGTGGTGGGCGCCTGTGGTCCCAGCTACTTGGGAGGCGGAGGCAGGAGACTCGCTAGAGCCCAGGAGTTGGAGGTTGCTGTGAGTTGTAATGCCACGGCACTCTACCCAGGGGGACAGCTTGAGGCTCTGTCTCAAAGAAAAAAAAAAAAAGCACAGTTTCTAACATGGACTACTCAGAGTTGTGACAAAGAAAGGAAAGGCTGGTAAAGAGGGACAAAGGTATATGCCAAGACGGCAATGATGCAGCAGCTAACATTGCTGAGTTCTTCCCACTGGCCAAATGCAGCCACAAGCCTGTCTCCTTCTAACAATCATCCCATAAAGGCTATAGAGTCAAGAAAGGCAGAATGGGTGGAGCCCCAGATAAGGCCACAGAAGCCTGGCTCTATAGCCTTTACCCTGAACCATTCATCCATATACGGGGAGCTGACAGCAATTTTCTTTCTAGGTTAAATAGTCCCTTCTCCATGGCCTTATCTTTATTTTCACAGTTTTCTCTCTAAACAAAAGGTAAGACACATAGATAGTAGCAAAATTAGAAATTAAGGAAAAAGATGAAAAACAAATAGCCTCTATAATCCTATCACTCAGGGTCCTTTCAAACTCCATTCTCTTTGTGTTTGGCACAAGGGATGATGCCTCACAGTGTTCTAACAACTTTTTATTTACTGTACTATGACCATCTTCCTACAACATAGCCTGTAATATCATCTCTTTTTTTTCCTGAGGACTCTTTTAATCCACGAGTCTCCTTTTCATTTATTATTAATATTTTTCTGACAATATATTTCATGAAAAACTTGGTCACCTGCTCTGTGGGTCTGTCACATCTAGAATCTGCAAGCTGCATCCTCATGCTGTCGTTTATCTGTCACAGCTTCTGTCCCTTTTATTTCCTATACACTGGTATTTAGGTTTAAGTCTGGGGAATGAACATTTCTTAGGTAGTTTTGCGCATTTCTAGCAAGAAGTGAGTTATGTCTCTTGTCTGTTTTCAATGACATCATTTATTTATTTATAGGCAAAGTTTACTTTGTTGCCGTCAGTAGAGTGCCATGGTGTCATAGCTCCTAACAACCTCAAACTGTTGGGTTCAAGCGATCCCCTTGCTTCAGCCTCCCAAGTAGCTGAGACCACAGGTGCCCACCATCACGCCTGGCTATTGTTAAGACATGGTGTTTCACTCTTGCTCTGGCTGGTATCCAACTCCTGAGCTCAAGCGATCCACATGCCTCAGTATTCCAGAGTGCTGGGATTACAGGCATGAGCTGCCACCCTGGCCTTCAACATCATCACTTTAAATGGCCATATAACACAATTGGTGTCCAAATCTTTTTTCTGTACTGCTGCACACTATAAGAATAAGAGTTGTCTTGGCCATGCATTAAATATAAACACTAATGAAAGCTGATGAGAAGAGAAGGTCCATGCATATTTTCTGCAGTATCAAACACCACAGATTAAGCAAAATAGTTCTCAAGTAATGTGCATGAGGTCTGTAGGCTGCAGGTTAAACACACCTCTAGGAATGCTAGCTATACCATACTTTTTAAAAAAAGAACCATCTCTCGTTGTTGGGATATTGAATATCTAGCTGTTTCTAATCCAGTCTTTAACCTAGAACAATTAAACTGTGATGACCATCCTTTTAAGCATATCTTTGTACACATATGCATAACTATGTCCTTAGGTGAGAATCTTATAACATTGTTTAGTTAAATCAAAATGTGAGCTCACTGGAACCTTCTAAAACAGCTCATTGGGAATACTAATCAAGGCAAGAGGATCGCTTGAGCTCAGGAGTCTCATGTTGCAGTGAGCTACGATGACACCATTGGACATTACTCAGGGTGACAGAGCAAGACTCTGCCACAAAAAACAAACAAGCAAACAAACCACCAAAAAAACCAACTCAGGAGTTCAAGACTAGCCTAAGCAAAATAGAAGGCTCAGGAGGTCAAGACCAACCTGAGCAAAATAGAAGGCTTAGCTCAGGAGGCTGAGCTAAGAGGAACGCTTGAACCCAGAGTTTGGGATTGCAGTAAGCTCTGATGATGCCACTGCACTCTACTCAGGACAACAGGACAAGTGTTTTTTTAAATCTACACAGTGACTATAGGAAGTCCCAAGAGGTGCATTAGAATTTAAGGAACGTAACACTACGGATAGGAATAAAGTTGCCTTATTAGAACTGCACTTCGTGGGCGTGTGCCCTGTGGGGTGGTACATCTGAACTCCCCTCATCTTTTATAGTCTCCAGATATGCTGACTTTCAGATACATGAGGTAAAAAGGGAGGTCTGACTTCAAGAAAAATGGAACTGACCAAGACATCAACAATGAATAAAAGAGATGCCAGGAGCCATCATTTTAACTGAGAAAAGACAAATCAAGGAGACACACACCTCATGCCAGGAATTCCCAAGATAGTTGCCGTCGGTATGAGCCACTGTAATAAGCGTCTTTATGGTGTCAATGTTTTTCTGCTTCATTTCAGTGATGCTGGAGCTGGCTGTGAGCAGGGAGAAGCGAGCAAGAGCCTGAACATAGGCATCTCGTTCCAGCTGTAATGGAAGCAAGAGAGAGGACATCTTAGTGGGGCCATTTTCAGATCTATAGGGCTGGGGACACTGGGCTTCTCTGAAACCTTTTTTTCTCTTTTGGCTGGGGCCGGGTTTGAACCTGCCACCTCCGGCACATGGGGCCAGCGCCTACTCCTTTGAGCCACAGGCACCACCCCTCTGAAACCTTTTTTTAAAAATCATGTCTTTTAAATCTTGTCTGATACCTTTGTTATGCACACCAACAGGCTTTTAGAACATGAACATGCCAGGTGTTCCATGCTGTTACCCTCCTGCAATCAGAACATCCCACTGGGGCTCCCTGCATACTGCATGTTCAAGAAGCAGCTCTCTCCTTTCCCACTGACTTCAATCAAACCTCTCTATCCCATGTTCCATTCTCTCTTGAATTCTAAGATTGCCAAATAAATTCTATTATCTGCAACAATCCTGCAAAGTACGTGTATTTTCTCAAGTTTACAAATGAGGAAATAAGAGACTTCTTAGAAATAAGCTGGGTCAATGCTATATGGCTGGAGAAGTTGTAGCACTGGGCTTTGAAACCCAGACTGCCTGACTTCAAAGCCTCTGTGGCCTTGCTGCAAAAGAAAACAGCTAACTATAAAATGAATGGGAACATAAGGCTGAGTATTTATTTATTTTTGAGACAGAGTTTCACTATGTCACCCTTAGAAGAGTGCCAAGGCATCACAGCTCACAGCAATCTCAACTCTTGGGTTCAAGCAATTCTCTTGCCTCAGCCTCCCAAGTAGCTGGGACTACAGTGCCCACCACAACACCCAGTTATTTTTTTGTTGCAGTTGTCATTGTTGGTTAGCTGGCCTGGGCTGGGTTTGAACCTGCCAACTTTGGTGTATGTGGCTGGCGCCATAACCACTGTGCTACGGGAGCTGAGCCAAGGCTGAGTTTTTAAAAAATAAATGGGTACAACTTCTCACTGATTTAGAAAGGGATGCGTGGGCTCAGCACCTGTAGCTCAGTGGTTAGGGTGCCAGCCACATACACTGGGGCTGGTGGGTTTGAACCCAGCCCAGGCCTGCTAAACAATGACAACTATAACAAAAAAAATAGTCCTAGTTACTTGGGAGGCTGAGGAAAGAGAATCGCTTGGGCCCTAGAGTTTGATGTTGCTGTGAGCTATGATGACAAGGCACTCTACCAAGGGCGACACAATAAGACTCTTTCGAAAAAAAAAAAAAAAAAAAAAGTGATGTGTGGGGATCGACAACCTGGTTTCATAGCAGTTTAACAATTATATTCCATTTATTTGGTTGAATTTTTCATGATTCTAAAGTTTTATAGATACATTCATATTGCACTGAACTATCTGTTTTCCCAGAGAAGAAATGCAAAGATAGGAAATAATAAAATCTAATCTTAAAAGGTAAATGATATTTTTAAGCACACATTTAAAGCCAAAAAATTAGGCAGATGGCTGGGAAGGCTGTTTTGTAGCGAGAATCTCACCTACACTTACAGAAGGTTTTAATTCAAATCTCTAATTTTGTCCCCTAATGAGCTGCTAGTAGAAAGGTATGGGTTTCTTCTCAGTAGGCATGAGTAAGTAGTTTGCTGAGACTCTTGACTCACTGGATGTTTCTAAGTTTTATCAAATCTAAAAGAACACAACCCACTAGGATCTCTGGGAAATTGTTGACAGGTACCCACCTGCATTCCAAAGATGCAGGCAATTCGGATTGCACATCGGATGCCTTCCAAACACAGTGAGGCCACTTCAGTGTCGTCACAGTTCTGTAGTCCAATGCTATAGGCTGCCAACAGTGGTGTCCACACCAGCTATCACAGAAAGAAAGTTTCAATAACATCCAGAGTTTTAGGATGGAAAGAGCGTTTATAGGCTATACTGTTAGTCACAGAACAGCCAGAATGCCAAGTTCACTGCTATTTTGACTTCAATCTATTCCATTCACAATATAAAACAGTTCCTCCTAACCTACGGTCACAGTTACCTCTATGTATGTACTGTTTACTAAATATACAGTTCTAAAGGAAGGACTGTTAACATCTGGCTAGTGTGGCACAACTATATCTTTCTGTGCCTGTGGCACACATCACTAGTAAATCCCAGAATATCCTGTTCCCTACTGAGTCTGTATCAGGCTTGAGAATGCTTCTGTACATGGTGTACAAGGCAGCCATTATCAATCAGAGGTTGGCATGCAGAATAAAACCTACAAGTGACTTATGTTCTATAGCACTTTACTTTTCTCCTAACTTTCCTATAAATTCTTTGGAAATAAAAGGTTACAAAAATCTAGAATCAATACCTAATAGAATATTGGAAAGGAATAGGAAAAATACCATGCTATGTATATAGAATTACATCTTTTCTAGCTCTTTGAAAAATAGAGATCTCAGGCTATTGTTTTTTTCTGCCATCTGGTCTCTAATAAAGTTGCCCTAAAGCCACTGAGGTGAGATGTCCCAATAAAATTCTCCTTTTATCTTTGGCTTGAATAATTATTAATTAATTCGATACCTTCAACAACCCTGTATGTGGCCCCATTTTATAGCTCAACAGAGGGACAGGTCAAGTAACCTGACCAGGGTTGCAAAGTTACAAGGTAGCAAAGCCAGGATTCAAATGTAGATATTGTGGCCATGGAGCATACACTTGGTGCTGCGGCTTCCCCCGCATATCAAAGGATGTGTGGGAAGGACTTGCTTTAGTTACTGTTCACACACAAGCACCCAGACCTGGCCTTTCCTCCCCTCAATCTTATCCCACCAGTCAGCTTCCAGCTGGCTGACTCCAGAATGCAGCCGAGCCACAGGCTCTCTCACCGCTCAGGATACTCACTTTGAACATTGGCCGGACATGGTCCAAGTGAGTAGCACTTGTAAACGGGGCTTTGGCATGACTCACGGCCTCCATGAGAGCTTTGGCTGTTTTAGCCATTTGCTCCATCTCCAGATTGTACAGCAGCCGCCGCTGCTTTTCACTAGCTACACCTATAAAGAAGTAAGAGTGTGATAAGGGCAGCTACTACTCACTGAACATCTGTTATTTGTTGGGCACCATTTCAAAACATGTATAATGATTAACTCCCAAATCCTCCTAACCATCCCACGAATCTGCTACAATTATTATTAACATTTTACAGATGGGAAAAATGAGGCAGAGATTTAGTAACTTGCCCATGGTTATAACAACTAATAAGCAGTAGAACTGGGATCTGATCCAAGGCAGAGTGGCTTGAGAGCAATGATCTTCAACTGGTGTATCATGGCACACTGGTGTGTCATGAGAAGATCTTACGTGTGCCATGAAAATTTTTAAAGATCATTATTATCAAAAGAATTTTAAAGCACAGTTTTCTCCCTTTTATTAAGTCATATACACACAGATCATGAATACATTTATGCCTTTGTGGGGTACAATATGTTTGTGTTATATTTTTTTTTGAGACAGAGCCTCAAGCTGTCGCCCTGAGTAGAGTGCTGTGGCATTACAATTGTAGAAACTCCAACTCCTGGGCTGATGTAATTCTCCTGCCTCAGACTCCCAAGTAGCTGGGACTACAGGCGCTCTCCACAATGTCTGGCTATTTTTTTTTTTTTTTTTTTTTTGGTGGCAGCTGTCGTTGTTGTTTGGCGGGCCCAGGCTGGATTTGAACCCGCCAGCTCAGATGTACGTGGCTGGCGTCTTAGCAGCTTGAGCCATAGGCGCTGAGCCCAATGTGTTATGTTTTATACAATTCGGAATGCTTATATCAAACTAATTAATATAGCTTTCGCTTTAATTCCTTAATTATATTAATAATACAATAATTATTTATGTTCTATATGTGAAAGATTTGACTTGTACCCTTGCAATATGCTCCATAGGTGTGGTCTCCCTTTCCTCCGTTTACCCTCCCTCTATCAAACCTTCCCCTCTCCCTTGTTCTTTTTTTTAATCAACATAATTTAAGTGTGCTGTGGAATTTTAACTATATGTTCAAGTGTGCCATGAAATAGAAAGGTTGAAACTGCTCTAGAGACTGAACTGAACCATTACATGCTGCTGTCTCTTAAACAGAGAAACTGACTTCACAGGGTCCTTAACTAATAGAATTTTAATCACAGTTGGCACAATCACCACTGGAATTAAAGCAAAGTTTTTATTATTATTTTTTGCAGTTTTGGCCAGGGCCAGGCTTGAACCTGATACCCCAGGTATATGGGGCCAATGCACCCGACTCCTTGAGCCACAGGTGCCGCCCTAAAGCAAAGTTTTTGAAGAACACCCTTTTGGGGGGTAATTTAGTGCTCACATTACATATTTTAAACTCCGATTTGCTGCTAATCATAAATCTAGCAGGATAATACGAAAGAATCAATATAATCACAACAATTAATATCACATGTTCTTTGAAGGTATGTCAATACACAAATTAAATTTATCACCAGAGTACTTAATCATGTATTTTGATACACTTGAAAATTAGAATAAAAGTAATCTGCCTTTAGACCTTACTCTGCTTAGTAGATTTGGTTGCAATCGTATGCTCTTTTGTTTCTTTCATTGCAATCTTCTTGCCCTCTATCTCTTCATAGATGCTTGAGAGGTACTCTTCTGGTAGATCTTTACTATCATTGATACCTCTATTCATTTTAATATACTGCTCTTTAGTCATCTTGTTTTTTACCTGAAATTGAAAAAAATTAAAAACCATTTAAAAAACATCCAATTGCCCAAATAAGCTACTTATTTCACTACTACAATATAAATCATTAAAATATTTTACCTGAGGACTGTGTAAGTCTGTAGTTAGCATAATAATTGAATATGCTAGGACATATGCGGTGTCAGCACTAGCAAACAGAGTTTGCCTGGAAGACAAGATTCCAGATATGAAGAACATTCATGTCAACGAGGTTTGGAAGTTACAGTGCTATAGGGCACATACTTCACTAAAAGCAGGTGGCTACTCCAGCCTGATTCCAAAGAAGTTCAAGAGCTTTCATGCTCTCATCATCACTGAACAGTAACAACCCAAGAGTGCAGAAGTTGCTTATGTTATGTTGGAGTCTAGGCTTCTTTGAATAATGTAGTTTTAAGTCGAGTTTTATTTTATTTATTATTTTTTAAAAGAGATGGGATCTAACCCTTCCTCAGGCTGGTCTCAAACTACTGAACTCAAGTAATCCTCCTGCCTCAGCCTCCCAGACTGCTAGGATCCATTCCCTGCCCTTAAGTCAATTATTGAAAAGACCCTTGAGAAGCATCTAGGGCAAGGCAAGTGAGCACAAGGTGTCAAGCATCCCTCACTCTCAGTTGCTGACCTTGCACTTGCCCAACATCAAGAGCGATGCCTCTCTACATTTCATAAGGTCTGTGTCTCACTTGCCTCACCTTGTCCTGCTCCTGAGAGCATCTTCTTTGTGCCATGCACCCTGCTAGGCACCAGACAGAAAGACTAAAACTGTTGTTATTTCCATTATAATACCGAATGGAACTACAAAGGAAAACATTTATGTTGTTCTAAATAGTAAGCTGGTGAAGTCTGACTACTTTGCTTTGGGCAAGAAGAAAGAGACAAAGATGTGCACATGGGGATGTACAACATAATATGCAAAGCTGAAGCTAGAAAACCTGGTCTGCCCAAACTGCCTAATAGGAAAGGGAAAAATGTGAACTCGATGAAAGGTCTACACTTTAATATGAGATTTAATTTGGTTACATATTTGATGACTAAGGAAAACAGAATGATGTTTCCAGGTCCATACAGGAGCATGTTTAAAGTAAATGACATCTAATTATGTCTTCAAGGAGAATTCTAACATCTACTTGGTTACAAGAAAATGATCATACTGCCTGTGCCAATGCTGCCACCTCTCAGGAATAGCCTGCCATTTACTTAAAAGGACTGGGGCCAGTTAACATAAAAACCAAGTTGACTTGAGAGGCAAACCATTATCAAAATGTTTCCTGAATAATTTCCACATCATGTATATTCAGACATGCTTAATTTCATGTTCAGTGCAAAAAGCATAAGCTTTCGAGTTAGATGAATCCATACTTAGTCCTGGCTCTGCTACTGACTAGCTGATTAATTTTGGATAGGTTACTCAATCTTCCAGAATCTCAGTTTCTTCACCTATAAAATGGGGATAATCCCCCAAGGCTTACCATTAATTAAGTGAAATACATGTAAAACCCACAGTCTGACCTATGCACAAGCAGTGTCTGATAAAGGTTTCTTCCCTTTTCCACTTCAAATTCATACAAAAACACAAACCATTCATCAAAAAAGGCCCCAAGATGAAATCACATCCTTTTTTGTTAGTTTTGTAGCTATGTCTACAACCTGCTCATTAGTATATAATCAAAGAAAAACCAAAATCCTTGAGATCTAGCTCATATATAAAAATCAGAGAATCGTTCTTGATTAGGGAAGAGGTGCCCAATCTCCTTCTCTAAACTCACAAAATCACCTTTTTATAGTAGTTAATAGCATAGGCTTTATCCATGTGATCCTGAGCAAGGTACTTGACCTCTCGTCCTCGATCTCCTTAATTGTAGAATTAGGGAGTGGGGACGCAAACAGGTTGCTGTGAGGTCTTACATGAGATAATCCCTTACTGTAATGACTAGCAAAGAGTGAACAGAAACTTCAGTTGCTTGGCACAGATTTAAAAAAATTAAACGTCAACCAAATTAAGCTTAGCTTTCTGATGTGGAAGGGACTTAAATATGGCGCTCACCCTTGGTTGCACTCTATGTATCTTGCAGCGAATTTCTCCATTAACCGGTCAATCTTCTGGGCTTCCCCAGGTAGGCGGAAACCTTCTAGGAATGTGCGCAGGGCTGAAACAAATTCTTTTTCACAGAAGTCAAGTTGGTCCACGTAGGCATACATCACCTCCTTGTTGAACCTTGTGCTGTCTCCCAGAAAATCACCTACTTGGGTCTGAAACATACACATTTACTCACATCTAGAAAGAGGCAAGTATGAACCCACAGCAAAAGCCACTAGCCAAATAGTGGAGTCAGAACACTCTGGCCATAAATACTCAGAACAAGCTGGACTACTCAAACAGTTAGGGAATTCCCTGAGCTGCCCACCCACCCAAGATTTCCAGATTTAGTCTATCCTGCTATGGACAAAGGAAGATGAGGACACATGAGAGATTTAGAAATGGAGAGAATAATGGGGAGGTTAGCTGCAGTTGGACAGCCATAACCCTTTCTAACAGTCAAGGTTAAGTAGAACTCTGACCATGTTCCATCAAATATGCAATCACCTGTCAGGAGGCTAGTTTATTCCCATCAAAGAGCTTTTGCAACTGGCCAAAGGGAGAAGCAGGACTGTTACGGCCAGCAGGCTGACAATAAACAATGTACTTGGAGCCAGCCAGTCTCAAGCCTAAAGCTGATAAGGGCTCAGAATCACCTGACAGAACTCACATGCAAGAGCTAAGCCCCAAGTCTTACAGAATCCAGGCGCTCCTCCTGGTGCAGGAATTGGGCAATGTCTTCAACTGATGTTCCCAGCATGCCCTGCTCCTGGAGAAACTGGATCCCCCTCTTGGGTTTTTTGTTGAACCTGTTTCAAGAAGAGATGAGACACAGGTTTACTTCAAAATCTGGAGGACTGCAAAAGCTGCTATTTAACAAGCAATCACAGATAAGGTCCCTTGTGTTCTGGTAGCTTTTAAAAATCCCACCTTCAACTTCTAACCCAGCAGAGTCTGCTGGTTGTCACCCCATATCCATTCCCCTCTTCTTCAACACTAAGAACCCATGGCATTTAGTTGGGCACACAGCCAATTTGTAATAAAAACTATATTTCTGCACCTCCCTTAAATAAATACAACTATGTGATAGGGTTCTAGGGAGTGAGACATGAGCAGAAGTGATGTGGGTACTCCTAAAAGGATCTTTAAACAAAGCTGACACAGGTGGGTGGTGAACCCCTTCAGGACCTTTCCCTCCTCTTCTCTAGAACATAGGTGAGATGGCTGATTCTCTAGCAGTCATCAGGCTATGAAGTGACACTGAAGAAAATGATGTTCTGAGATGGTAAAGCAGATAAAAGCACCCAGACCCCGTGAGAGCCACCATGACAGCCCTAGACTGCCCACTTTTGGATTCCCTTTACTTGAGGGAGAAATACATAGTCTAAGCATTATCCTGTATTTCTTACGAAAGGCAGGCAAGGGTAATGGACACGTGTATACAGATTCAACTTATTATTTACTGGGCCTGCACTGGTGAGTGATTCATATGTAAGCACAAACTGGTAAGGGCCATCGAAGACACAAACAGGGGCAAGGATGAAATGTGGTTATAGATGGCCTCTCTGAGGAAGAGGGGTTTTACTAGCTTGAGGGATGACAAGAGCCAAGAGTATTCCAGGTAGAGGCACCACAGTGAAAAGAGCTGGAGGTGCTCAGAGGACAGAAAATGCATTGTGGGACTCAGGGTATTGGCAGATGAGCTCAGCAAGGAGGGGTCAACAAGAGGCTAGGTCAGGCTGTGGTGCAGAACAGGAAACCTGGGATGATTTTAGGCAGGGGAAAGATAAGACTTGATTTATGTTTTTAAAAGATTATTTTAGTTACTGTGGGGAGAATATAATGGGAAAAGGTAGGGTGGTAAGACTGGAAAATAGGGCTGGGCGCCTATGGTTCAAGTGGCTAAGGTGCCAGCCACATACACCTGAGCTGGTAGGTTCGAATCCAGCCTGGGCCCGCCAGATGACGACAGCTGCAACCAAAAAATAGCTGGGCATTGTGGCAGGAGCCGATAGTCCCAGCTACTTGGGAGGCAGAGGCAGGAGACTTGCTTGGAGGTTGTTGTGAGCTGTGCTGTCAGCACTCTACCCAGGGTGACAGCTTAAGGCTCTGTCTCAAATAAAAAAAAAAAAAAAAAAAAGAGTGAAAAATAGGCTCAGCACCCATAGCACAGTGGTTACGGTGCCAGCCACCTGCATTGACACTGGTGGGTTTGAGCTCGGCCCAGGCCAGCTAAACAATAATGACAACTGCAACAAGAAAACAGTAGGGGGTTATGGCGGGCGCCTGTAGTCCCAGCTACTTGGGAGGCTGAGGCAAGAGAATCGCTTAAGCCCAAGAGTTTGAAGTTCCTGTGGGCTGGGACACCACAGCACTCTACCAAGGACAACATGAGACTCTGTCTCAAAGAAAAAAAAAGAGTGGAAAATAAATACTTCTTTCAATTAAAAAAAATGAATATTAGAATTTGAGTTTGAGTATTAGAATTTGAGTTTACTAACTCAATCAATCATTCAAAAGTTGGACAAGATATGGCACTGTGTATGTGTTTGTGTGTGTAAAAGACTGGAAAGAACAAAGATTTACCAATGACTGTGACGATGCTGTGGTTATAAGGGAGAATGTCCTTATTTTTCAAAGATACGTGGCTGAGTCTTATGATCTTTATAAATTACAGTCAAATGGTTCAGAAAAATACATACATAGTTACAAAAATATGGCAAATATTAATTTTTCTGTATGTTGAAATTTTTCATAATATGTAATTGGCAAAAAATGTTAATAATAGTGATTTCCTCAGGCAGTAATTCTACAAGTGATTTTTACATTCTTGCTTTATATTTTTCTGTATTTTCTAAATTGGTTTAATTATTTTTATCAGACAAGGGGGAAAAAAGGCTGCATTATCCACACAAATGGTGCCCTTTTAACAGGCATTTCTCCCTTAGGGGCCTGTTCCAGGTTCCCAGAGAAAACACGGCTTTGTCAGAGGCCTCAGGAGATCCCAAGAGAGCTGTGACCACACTCACAACTCGATGCCGTGTTCAATGATTTCCTTTTGTTGCTTGATGACCTCAAATTGCTCCGGGTCATCCTGAACGGCTGTCTGAGTCCCTGAGGACACTGTGGACTCCATCGATGTCACGCTGCTCCGTCTGGCCAAGTCAAGGCCTTTCCCATCCACCATTTCCTGATCTGTGAGTCTCTCCTGACCTGCAGTGACATGAAAGCAAAGGAAACCAAAAAGACTGATGGGACAGAGACACGGTTGAGTTAGGACCAGCTTCGTGGTTCCTCTCTCAAACCTATAACAGCAACACATTTGTACTAGAAGGATCATAAGCACAAAACCTTAGTATCACTCAGACAGACACTTTAAAACTTCTTTGGAATAGCCTTAAAAAGAAACTATTTTTTCATGGCACTTTATATAAATCTAAAATTCACATGAAAGAGTTAAAAAGGTAAAAACAGACAAGACACCTAAGGAGTAACAAACAGGCAGACTTGTCCTACAAGATACCAAAATTTATGTAACTCCAGCAATTTGAAAAGTGTGGTGGTACTGGTTTAAGACCAGAAAAATCAAAAGAACAGTACAGAAAAATCCAGCAACTGATTTAGATACATAGGAGAATCTGGTATATCATAAAGGTGATGTTTCAGATCATGAGGGAAGAAGAGACTATTAAAAAAGTTGGAATAACTGGCTCCCCATCTGGAACAGTACAGTTAGGGCAGAACTTTACACTTTGCCCCCTACTTCTAGAGAATTGAAAAAGCAGAATTTTTAAATACTATACATAAGCAGAATTTTTAAATACCACATGTACTCAGCCAATTAAAATGTTTTCTTTGGTTCTAAGACAAATACACCAGACAACTTTTCCTGGCAGGTATATGCAGCCTGTTATGAATGGAGGTGACAGCCATGCTCTCTCACCGAGGCTGGTCTGGTGGTTGGGATTCACATACAGGTCTTTGCTCCATTCCACCATGCACTTGAGAATGGACACAAGGCACTCCAGGCCTTTCTTCCTCAGGCTGAGCTCCTAACGGATAAAGTGACACAAAATAGAAACTTAGCAGAAAAATTAAGAGCAGAAACATCTACAGACCTCTTAGGGAATCTAGTGAGGATATGAGATTAATCACTGACATTCAATGATATCAAAGATGAAACACACTCAAAGGAAAGTTAACAGGTGACATAGGTATTCAGGACACATTACAAAACTGTGGTGTACAACACCCCCAACCTCCAGCATGACTTCTCTGCTGCCCCAGTAATATTCTTGTCTGCAGTGTTCACCATCACCTGACAACTTATTTCTTTATTATTGTTTCCTGGTGGCAGAAACTGTGTGTGTACATGTACTGACATGTGCGTGGGTTTTGTTCACACTGTATTCTCAGCACTGAGGACAGTGTGGGCTCGTGGTGGCGCTCTACAAAGGTTTACTGAAATGAACAAACTTTACATAGAATTAAGTGTCCTCAACGTCTTTACCTGCAGAGGTGTCATTCCCAGCTCATGTCCACTTCTTCCCTGAGCGATTTTGGATAAATCATTTACAAGGCGCTCAAAAATGTTAGCAGCATTTAAATCACAGTCGTAGTTGACATAAATATCCACAACACACTGGGCATCTTAAAAACAACATATAAGTATTAGAAATTTCTATCAAAGACAAACAACGGTTATGTTTTCTGATGAAGTGAGATTTGTTTGCCAAAAAATTTCCTCAGCGAACTGCTGACTCAGGTGGCCACATGTCACTCAGGAAGTGTATGCTGGAGGTACTAGAAAGTCAGGGTTAGGGAGCGGTTTGGGGCTGGCATTGCCACTAACCGAAATTTCAGGGAGTTCATTCCACTTCTCCAAGGCTCTGTTTTCTCATCAAAAAAAAAAAAAGGAATAACAATTGCCTGTTCTACCTCTTACTGAAGTTGTATCATTCTTTTGTTTTGTTTTTTTTTGAGACAGAGCCTCAAGCTGTCCCCCTGGGTAGAGTGCCATGGCATTACAGCTCACAGCAACCTCCAACTCCTGGGCTCAAGCAAGTCTCTTGCCTCCGCCTCCCAGGTAGCTGGGACCACAGGCGCCTGCCA
>CAUYTI010024896.1:0-10965 GCA_963575145.1 Galago senegalensis | reverse complement strand
CAGGCGCCCGCCACAACGCCCGGCTATTTTTTGGTTGCAGCCGTCATTGTTGTTTGGCGGGTCTGGGCTGGGGATTCGAACCCGCCACCTTAGGTGTACGTGGCTGGCGCCTTAGCCAGTTGAGCTATAGGCGCCGAGCCAGAGAGAGCCTGGTCTTTCCAAGATGGTTTAGTCTCTTCTGAAAGCAGAAAATTTAACTCAAAGGTCTCATTCAGGAACTTTAATATCTGACTAAACCATCAAATTCAGTAAATAGTTAAAATTAGCTGTAATTTAAAAAACTTACTTGTCGGCATATTCAACTATGTCTGTAGTATTCTTGGTTGACATTTTGGCTGGAGAGAATCTTACCTAAAACAAATGTCACAGACTCAAAATATGTCCTCTACTACTTTACAGGTTATTATTATACATTTTATCCTTTATCCTTACACAAGTGTAAAATATATATATATACATATATATACCACAAATCATAGCACATCAGCCCAGTTACTCTCATACATACTTGCTTTGTATTGTTAAAGACTAAAACCAAAATTAAGTTCTATGGGGATACTGGAGAGATGCATTTCATAAGTTTGATATTACTGTCAGAAAAAACCTTTTGGAAAATGCAAAGCCATAAGTCATTCTTAGATAATCTTTAAATTAAATATCCACTGGTTATCGACTAACTCACTCAAGGAAGCCTCACAGAGTGAATTCTTCCTGACATGCTGAGTTCTAAGGGGGATAAACTAATTTTCAGAACCAAAACCCGAAACTAGAAAACTAGTCTATATGAGTACCTGGATTCATGTTATTTTAATTGGTGAGAAATAAAAGCACAGTGAACAGATAAGATATGCACACTTAACTGACAAATTCGAATCTAATAAAATGAAAAAAACTTTCTACTACTAGAAAGTTCTATTTTCATGAAAGTTGTTGATTTGAAGCATTTCTGTGACCAGAAAGAGGCTGGCAAATGACTGTTTGCATTCGCTGAAAATGCTTTAGCCTCTAACATTCTTTTAAGTTTAAAAAACAATACACAAGTTCATCCTAATTGTTTTCCTTTTATTTAATCATAAACACATAGATCATGAATACATTTATGCATATGTGGGGTACAATATGTTGATTTTTTTTACAATATGGAGAGCTTACATCAAACAGTTGATCCTAATTTTAATTGTAATAGCCTATCACTGAACTGGGTTTAATAGTGAGAGTACGAGTGATTCCTCCTTAGTTATTCCTCTTCAGCTAAAAACTTAAAATATATTCCTAGGATTTTTTCTATGTGTTATTATATACTATAATGGTGGCAGAATACATTAAGACCTACATACGGAAAGAATTCCTTTTGCAAATGCCTACAAACTACTATTTCTTAAGGCCTAAGAAACTTAGTTGGAAACCTCCTTCCTCCAAAAAATCTAAAGGAAAAGAAAAAGGTAAGTTCATTCTCAGGAAGCCAGTGAAGTACACCTGGCTGTGGTCTCTCCTGGCCTGCCTTGGGGCGGCCAGGCAGGACAGCTCACCATGTAGCCACGAGCCCTGTGACAGAGCATGACCCTCTCCCTGTTGTCAAATGCTCAGAAACCCAGCCTTCCCCTAGAGAAGGATCCGCTGATCCACTGGCATTCAGCGTCTGCACGGTGGAAATTATCCTGGATCCCTAGAGGAGCGGACTGGGCTTCTGCTCTAGCGTGTGTTTTCACTTGCACTTCCTCCTGGGCCCTGAGATCCTCACCTACCGGGAGCCAGTTCTTTCCTTCTCATTGCTCCACTGCTCCCCCTGGTGTGTGTGTGTATTTTCTGTATTTTCTCAGCAACTGGTTCATCTCTGCCTTATACTTTTGGCAACCAGTAGCCCTAAGTATTTGTGGAATTAAAAGAGTATACTGTGTCCAATGGCACTAAATTACTGGGCCTTCTTCATCTTTCTAGAGTACATGTCCAACAAATTAGATATGTATCTGTTTTATTTTATATCTACAACACATACTTTTAAGGGGCAAATGTTAAATGTGATCATGGAGGAAGACTTGGAAAAAAATAGAAAAGTTAAAGATGCAGAGAAGAAAATCCTCTCTTCTAATTCTGCTACTTAGAACAAAAGCCATTCATATGGTGGTAAAATTATTTTAATTTATAAAGCAATTTTTATGTGTCTAAGATAGTATATAAATTTTTGTATCTTATTAATTGAATATGGAAGTCACTTCTGTTTTGCACCTATTCCTATAGGCTAGGATGTTGTATTAATATATAGTAAGTGTCTCACAGTCCAACAGCTTGGTGATAGTTATGGCATTTGTTTACATGTATGCATTTTCACTGATTTCATCATAATATTTTAAAATGGTACAGTTGTTTTGGGCTTGTGGACTATATAAAGTACTTTGTAGTGTATAATACAACTTCATTCATTCTTTCAACATTAGCATAAGGATGACATTAGTTACCTCACACAGCTGAAATCCTTCCTCATCACAGAAAGAATTTAAGATGATTATTTTTATAGTTGAGGGTCTTGAGGGTCAGAGAAGTAATGGACTTGCTGGAGATCGTGTGAATGGACAGTAACCATGCTATAGCTACTGAGTCTTTCCACCTGCCCAGCTCTTCACTGAAGACGGACCCCACACCAACTTTGGAGGATAGGCCTGATTAGCCCACTTTATAGAAGAGGAAACAGAGGTTAGGTGATCATCCAAAATTCCACAGCTAGTGTATGGTACGTCCAATAGATACCCAAAGGTAGTGCTCAATATTACGCCAGCTCTTTCCAGAACAAGAGGCTGCATGGGCTGGTGAGGGGTTACAGGAAGTATGAACAGAGTCTAAAAGCACTTCCTGCTTTGAAATTTCTTTCTAATTAATGGGGACAATATGATGAGTACTAATAAAGAAAACATTCTATTTAGCTATTCTCTTTTTCATGTTAAAGTCTACACCTTGAGTTTATCATGGTGCCTTTTGAAGCTTCATAACAAAATAAATCATTACCAACTTTAAAAAAATGTTTAGCTGCCTATATTAAAAGTCAGTCCAATTAATGTATTGACAGATGAAGACCATTTTCCTTCAGCTTATGCTAACATCAGTCACTTTGTCAAGGTGGAACAAGGGGGACATGTGGGAAGAGTGAAAAGAAAAACCATTCTTCCTTCAAGCTTTCTGAGCAAGCCGAAGCCTTAAAGAAGCTGAGCAAAATGTTCTATTTTTAATTCAAACATAAAAGGGTACTTGCTTTCTTTTCTTGGTCACTGGGTGAGTCAGGAGGAGGGCCATCAGGTTCATCTGGCTGTTCCTCTGCAGTCTGGGAGGCGCTGGGAGAGGCACTTCTGTTTACATCTGTATCTAGGCAACCAGAATGCTGAATCAGACCAGGAACTATGGCAAGTGAATCTTTTGCAGTGGCAGCAATATGTTTTTTACTTGAGAGGAGGTTCTGTACAAATAGCTAAGCTTAAAGGGAGACTTCCAATTTGTTTTACACATGCCCTCTCTTCTCTCCCCATCTACAGTTCTCCCTCTGTGCCCCATCACATCTGCAGTCAGCCAGAAGGGCATGTCCTCTCAGGTATTGCTACAGGACACTTAGGAACTTTGTTGACATCAAACCATTCTCAAATAAAAGGAAATAATTTCTTACCCTATCATGCCCAAGCCATCTGAGGGGCTTCTTTGGGATTTATCATTTTATTTATTTGTAATAAGAAATAAGAATAAGAGAGTGAATGAGGTACCACCTAATCCCAGGAAGAATAGCCCACATCACAAAATCCCAGAGCTGCAAATGTTGGTGTGGGTGTGGAGAGAAGAACACTCTTATATTGCTGGTGGCACTGCAAACTAATATAGCTTCATTAGAAAGAAGTATGGAGAATCCTCAAAGAGCTAAAAGTAGACCTTCCATTTGATTGTGCATTCCCATTGCTAGGTATCTACCCCGAAGAAATAGAATCAGTCTATGATAAAGACATTTGCATTTTAATGTTAATTGCACTTCAATTTACAATTGCTAAGATGTAGAAACATCCCAAGTGTCCATGAACCCATGAATAGATCAAAAAATTGTGGTATATGTATACCATGGCATACTATTCAGCCATAAAAAGGTAGAGACTTTACATCTTTTGTATTTACTTGGATAGAGTTAAAGAACATTCTACTTTGTAAAGTATCACAAGAATGGGAAAGCAAGAATCCAATGTATTCTATACTAATATGAAACCAGTGCGTGAACAACTACATTCCCACACTAGAGAAAAACACAATTAAATTCAAGTGGGGGTGAGGGAAGAGGAGAAAGTGGGGAGGGAAGAGGACAGGGAGAAAGGGGAGAGGTTTAGTGTGCTCTCACATTAAAGGGCATGATATAGGGGCACTTGGCATACCTCCTGGGTGAAGGGCTCAACTACAACTGGGACTTTACCTAATGGATGCAAAGATTGTAACCTAATAGTTTTATCCTCATATTAATCTGAAATAAAAAACAAAATAAATAAATAAAATAAAATTAGAAACTGAAAAGTAAAAGAAAGTGAGTATGAGAGATTTGGGCATAAGCAGTCCATGAGGTAAGTACCTGTACTCATGATGCCTGATTTCCCAGCTTTATTTTTGGTTGGTTTGATTTTTGAAAAGAAACAGATTTTTTTTCTTTCTCAGAAAGCCAAAATACTAAGGAATCTTGTTTGCATCCTAACTAAAGTCTTCATATCTTGGGGCATCTTCCCCAGGGTGACTTCCCAGCATTGTGATGGCAGGAAGGGTCTGTGATGTCAGTGGGGCTGGCTGTTGGGGACCAGCCCCAGACTATACTGTGATTTCCCTCCTAGTGGCTGACGGAGATGAGAGGATGAGGGAAAAATGAAGAAATGTCAGAACTCAAAGAGAAAGTTTGAGTTTCCAAGAGCAGCTGGGTTGGGGGTCCGTCTACCTTCAAAGCATGAGGACCATGGAACAGCTCCTTGCTCCAGGCTACATCTGTTTTTATTACACACATCATTGTTTTAATCACTAATCTAATGGGGGGAAAGCTAAACCCTTATGTCATGGTTCTTGCTGGGCTTACATTTTTTAGCTAAGCTATTTCTCTAACTAACTACATTAATTAGACTATTATTTCTCTAAGTTATTTATGATTTTAACACAAACAGCATGGGACAGGAAACACAGTCCGGGAGGAGGATGTTATAGCAGACCTCAATTAGACCACGCCTACAAATCACAGGAGTGGCAATGAACACTCGGGAAGCCATGTGCTCAGACAGTTGGGCATTTCTGACCATACCAAGGTGACAGAAGAAAAAAGATATTTTTCTCATCTGTTCCTGAGAGACCTTTTCTCTCTTAAAGAGGTTTAGACATTCTGCATTCTCTAACTCCCCAAAAATACTCACTCTCCCTGAGAGGGCAGCCTCACGGGGGCAAGCCTTGCCTGCTCAGTGACCTCCAGCAGAGTTGCACTGGGTGAGGGGTGAAACTCTAGCAAGATGGTTTCCTTGTCTCAAAGGGCCAGGCTTCCAGGCACTGCATTTTGCACCAGATTTTGGGGTTTCTCTGATCCACTTCTCTTCTGTCTCTGTTCCCTTTGCCATCATCTGCAATCATTTTCTTAATTCAATTCCTTAAACTACTTATAATGAACAATTGAATATTAGTTTTAAGCTTATTAAATAATTTCTAGCCATGCAAACATATCAAGATACGACTCTTTCCTTAAGTACCCATATTTCCACCCACAGCGGGCCTCACAATTTTAAGTTGTTAATTTAAGTTCCTGAGATTTAGGAGCTTTGAAAGTTTTCCATAATGCTCATTGTTATAAAAAATCACTAGGTCCTTCACTTGTTTAGTAAGGCCAGAGTGATTCCATCTTGTGCTAAAGGCCAGATTAAGTCCATTTTGCTAATAGCCCATTGCACTCCCCCCACTTGCCACTGCAGAAACCAGCTCTTAAGCAAACACATTGCAGAAATAGGAAGATTAACTCAAAGTTGCAGAACCTTGCGAAACCAGTCCTGTCTTTGCACAACACCCACCTCCCCCTTGTGAAAACCCCTACCCTATAGATTTAATCTTGCAAGATTCTGCTTCTATAAAAATCCACTTGGCTCCTAAGAACCCTCTCCCAACTGAAAGCATAAGATAAAAACCTTGCTTCCCCACTTTTAGGGGTCAAAGTTCTTTAGGTATGAGCCTGCTCTTGACCACCAGCTAATAAGGGACCGTATGCTCAATTTAGCCTTAGTGTGCTGGTGTATTCTCTGTAATTCCACTTGTGTCTTCTGGGCACAACAGTTTGTCTCACTGGGTGGGAAGAGGCCAATGTTAAACCAGTATTTCATACATTTCTTCCGATTTCTTCTTCAAAGTTTGATAAGAAATCGGTTACCATCAAATTAGACAAAGGAAAAAGGAAATGCTTTGGTGTCCCCAAATCTTTATCCAAGTGTGCCAGTGAGGTCAAGCACTCTGAGCCACTAGAGTATCACAAACAGTTCAGAAATAATGACAGGTGACATGGATCAGGTTTTACATAAATAAAAATATTGGACTTTGGCTTTTCAGAGGAACTATTGTTCAGTTATTTGGCCAAAAAGGAGTGAATTGTTTTAGTTCTAAAATGTTTTTTGGAATTTTAAAATTAGAATTTGTGTATATATATATATATATGTTTAATATTTCTTGGACTTCATATGCAGAAATAATGCTGTTGGCTAAGTTACTGTCCAAATTATTGTGCCAGATTTGTCTTGCTCCAAGAACACACAATATTCAGGATTCTGGGTGACAAACTTTGACCATCCATGATTTTGGCTTCAGTGGCATATCTCTAGTACTAAGCCTTTAAAACTCAGAGGTGCAGAGCGGTGCCTGTGGCTCAAAAGGTTAGGGTGCCTGTCCCATCTGCCGGACGTGGAGGGTTCAAACCCAGCCCACGTCCAAAACAACAACAACAACAACAATAACAACAACAAAAAAAACCAAAACCAACTCAGAGGTACAGTAGTTAATGATTTGCACATAGCTCCAAAGGCTCATTACACCACCTGACTCATCATTTTATTGACTGTTAAGGGAGACTGACACACACCACTGACTAAGAGCAAGTGGCCATGGATTCTGAGAGAGTAGGTGGGAACTCTGACTTCTAAAACTACCAGCTATTTACTTTGGGCCAAATTGTATCACCTCTCAAGTCTCAGCTTTCTCCTCTGTAAAATGAGCTAATAATATTGATCTTGTAAGGTGGTAGAGAGGATTAAATGCACCTAACACTTTTAGTGCTCAGCTGAGTGCCAGGCCAGGAATCCACTAAAAGGTAATAATCATTAGTGATTATTTCACAAGGTGGCAATTATCCAAGGAATAGATTTCACACAGGTGCTGTGTGAAAATGAAAAACTGGGTTTGACCTTGCTTAACAATTTTTGAGACTCTTTCTCTCCTTAAATTCAGGTTTTAAATGTACTTGGCTAGAAAAAGGGGCTCCACTGAAATGAAGACTCTAACTGGTTTGTTCTCTAAACATAATGGCTGTTCAATGCACATAATATATATGTATCATTGCACATAATGCAGACATGTCATTGACTTACATTATGGTTCGAATGGCCCTCCCAAAACTCATGTTGAAATTTAATCACCATTGTAACACTAAGAGATGGGGCCTTTAAGAGGCGATTAATGCAGTTACTGTTATCGCAGGACTGAGTTAGTTGGCACTGGGAGTCCTGTGAGTTCCACCCTGTTTCTCTCTCTCTGTCTTGTGTGCTGTCTGCCCTCTGCCACGCTATGATGCAGCACATAACCCTTACCACATGAAGCCTCTGGATCTTGAATTTCCCAGCCTCCAGAACCATGAGCCAAAGAAACTTCTTTTCTTTACAATTTATCTAGTCTGTGGTATTTTGCTACAGCGGTAGAAAACAGACTGAGACAACTTCCTACCTACCTGAAACTTATATGTAAAAATCCTTCCTTGATGTCAATGACCTTCAAAGATTCTTCCTAATTTAGGACTAATAAAAGTATAGCTTAAAGCACATAAACCTAAATATTTAATTTTGATCTTAAAAAGGACTTTATGTTCTTCTATGTTCACTATAGGTACAAAGCAATAATCCTGATGTGGTAGTCAGTGAGGGGAACAGTCAGTGCTGCTGGTCATCTAAGACACTGTGTGTTAGTGCACTGCACAACCCTTGGGGCACCATTCACCTGGTAACACTGTAGATTTTTAGGCATATGTCAGGAAACTATCTCATCGTAACAAAGTGAGTATATCAGGAGAGTTTTCTGGTAAGTGGGAGTAAAGGGTCTGAGAAAGGCACACCTATTTCTAACACACACAGGGGTACGCAGGCATGCACCATCAATGACAAGCCACATGTATGAGTGCAGTCTCAGAAGATTTTAATGGACCTGAAAATTCCCTATTGACTAGTGACAGTGCAGCCGTGGTGATGTTGTAGGGCAATAATTATTTATGTGTTTGTGATACTGCTACTATGAAGCTACTGCGTTGCTAGTTGTGTGACGGCACTAAGACACAGCACAGTTACGTGCAGTGCCCAGTGTTGATGATGACAGCAAGCGACTGTGCTGTGGTCTATGTATTTACTATTTTACTGCACTATGCTTTTTATTAGCGTTTCCTTTCTTTTTATTTTTGGTGGACACATAGTAATTGCATGTGTTATGGGATAAACAGGATGTTTCCATTTGTAGAGACCACGTATAATAATCAAATCAGGGTAATTAGCATATCCACTACCTCAGTCCTTTATCATTTCTTTGTCCCATGAACATTCAAAATCCCCTCGGCTAGATTTTTGAAAATGTACAATCTACTGCAGCTAAACACATTCACTTGTAGTGCTGCAGCACACCAGAACTCACACCTCCTATTGAGCTGTATTTCCGTTTTCATTAACTAGTGTCTCCTCATCCTCTCCTCTCCACTCAGCCTCTGACACCCACATTTCCAACATGCCGCATTTATCTTTTTACTACAGGATTCTTTTGCTTAATATAAGGTCCTCCAGCATCTTCCATGTTGCTGTAAACGACAGAATTTCACTTTTGTTAAATTATCCTTTTTCATAGCTAAAGAGTATTCCATTGTCTATGTATGCCACATTTTTTAATCCATTTATTTGTTGAGGGGCATTTAGATTGATTCCATATTTTAGCTATCATGACTAGTGCTGCAATAAACATAGGGTCCAGGTATTCCTTTGATGTAGTGATACACCCAGTAGTGGGACTGCTGGATTGTTTTTTCTTCTCTTGAGCTATTTTGAGTTCTTCATGTATTCTGGATATTAGTCCCTTGTTGAATGAATAATTTGCCAATATTCTCTCCCATTCTACAAATTGTCTCTTTACTCCTTTGATTTTTTGCAGAAGCCTTTTAGTTTAATAGAATCCCATTTGCCTATTTTTATTTTTATTTCCTGCGCTTTTGAAGTCTTAGACATAAAACCTTCATCTAAATCAATGTCCTGGAGTATTTTCCCTATGTTTTCTTTTAGTAGTTTTGCTAGTTTGGGTTTTGTGTTTATATCTTTAATTCATTTTGAGCTGATTTTTGTATATGGTATTACATCTAGGTCTAGTTTCATTTTGTGTGTATTTTCTACCTATGGATGTTGTTTTCCCAGCACTGATTAGTGAAGGTGCCCTTTTCCCCTCTGTATGCTCTGGGTGCTTTTGTTGAAAACCAGTTGGCTATAAAAATATTAATTTGTTTCAGTTCTGTATTCTGTCCCATCAGTCTATATGTCTGTAACAAAATCATGCTGTGTTGCTTACTAGTATAGCTTTGCAGTATATTTTGAAGTCAGAAATGCTTTGGCTATTTGGGGTCTTTTGTGGTTCCATACAAATTTTAGAATTGTTTTCCTATTTATGTTGATTATGTCATTGGTATTTTGATAATAATTGTATTAAATCTATAGATTACTTTGGATAGTGTAGTCATTTAAAAAAATTGTCAATAATTCCTCCAATCCATGAGCATATGTCAGGAAACATATGACATATGGGGTGTTTTTCCATTTGTTTGTGCCCTCTTCAATATTTTTATTTTTTTTAATGGTTGACAGAATCTCTTATTAATAGTCAAGAAACTTCACACAACAGGAAAAGAAACTGTTTCTTCAGTAACTAATTCATTGAAATCTAACCAGAACCTTATGGGATTTTCAGTGCACATTACGCTTGGTGCACATCTCAGAAGAGGATGTTAGCTTGCTGGCATCATTAGGGTATGACTGAAAATAAGAAAAAGTGAAAAATTATAAAACCTAACAGCTTCCCCAACAGTAGTTTCCCTGAAATTAAAACAGAAAATAAAATTTGTATTTCTACTTAGTTTTAGATATGACTTGCAGTGCATATCAATCTTGATTTTGTGGTTTTGGTATGATTTTTAAAAGGTGTTCAATAGAAGTTCAAACCTTACTTTATGACCTTGAATTTGAGGTATAAAATAAATTTGTAATTTTCAACATCAAGGTTTAGTCATTACAGTACAAGCAACCGGCAGTATTTCATACAGTTTGGTTTTGCTTCCTGGTCTTCCTCCAGCACTGACCGTGCTGGGCAGGATGCCTACTAGAATGGGTGGTGCTGATTCAGTCACAGAAATCCTTCTTGGATGGACAACTCTTGTTCTTTTCAAAAGAAACAACAATTGACTTTAAAAATTTCTTTTCTGTTATACAGAACAGGGCTAAACAATCTTAAAAGTCTCGATTTCCACCAGATGATTAAAATCTTCAGGTTGTAAGTTTTCTTATCTTCTTTGTTTGGTTTTTTTTTTTTTTTTTGAGACAGAGCCTCAAGCCGTCCCCCTGGGTAGAGTGCTGTGGCATTACAGCTCACAGCAACCTCCAACTCCTGGGCTCAAGCGAGTCTCTTGCCTCTGCCTCCCAAGTAGCTGGGACCACAGGC
>CAUYTI010024892.1:0-11402 GCA_963575145.1 Galago senegalensis | reverse complement strand
CTCCAGCAGGCGCCTGTAGGTGGCGATCTCGATGTCCAGGCCCAGCTTGGAGTTCATCACCTCCTGGTACTCCTTGAGCAGGCAGGCCATGTCCTGCTTGGCCTTCTGCAGGGCGCTCTCCAGCTCAGCCAGCTTGCAGCGGGCATCAGTGAGGGCTGCCTCACCCTGCTGCTCAGTCTCGGCCACGGCCGCCTCTAGCTTGGCACGCTGTGTGAGTGAAGATGTGAGGGCAAGGATGAGCGAGAGGAGGCACAGCTTGGCTCACCCAAAGTGATGGCAGGGAGGGGCCAGTCCCAAAGAGAAGGTTAGGCTGGGGGCAGGTAGTTAACAGGGCTGTGAACACGATGGAGGAGGCAGGGGACTTTCTCCATCTCTCCTTGATGGTTGATAAGAGGTGGCCAAGGATGGCACTAGATCTTCCTTATAGGCTCATCCAGTCTGAGACCCTGCTTTCTGTCTGGGTCCCAGCTCCCTCATGCTGTGAGGCCTGACTGGGGCCTGGCCTGTCTTCCTGGGGGCAAGGGGCTGCTGCTGGAGCCTGCCTATGCTGGGTATTTGAGTCCTCCCTGGACCCTACCTGGCACTTGGCATTCTCGATTTCAGCTGTCAGCCTCTGGATCATACGGTTTAGCTCATTGATCTCCTCCTTGGTGCGGCGCAGGGTCTCCCCGTGCCTGATCACCGTGGCCTTCATCTCCTCACACTGGGGGAAGCAGAGATGCTCATGAGGCTCAGGATGGGACATGTCATTCATTTAGGACCCAGGGTGATTGTGCAGGTTGTGCAGTGCTCAGCCTGTGCAACCACACATGGCAGCCCTTCTCTGACCATCCCTAGGGATCAGAATTCCTGGACTGAAGAAGCCCTTTCTAATGGACACCTTGCATCCCTCCCACTGCCATGTGTAGGAGGCAGGTGTCCTGTGCCACTCACCTTGCTGCGGTACCAGGACTCAGCCTCGGCCCGGCTACGGCTGGCAACATCATCATACTGGGCCTTGATCTCAGCGACGACGCAGTCCATGTTTAGATCCCGACTGTTGTCCATTTTGACAATGACTGAGGTGTCTGAGATGTGGGCTTGAAGAACACGGATCTCCTATGGGGCCAAGAGCCAGTATGTTTGGTTCTGGTGCCTGATCTGGGCTGTGTGCTCCACCCATCGGGGCAGTATCCCCTCCCTGGAAGGGCACTGGTCATGAATGTTACATGACTCCAGATCTCAACACTTTCATTCACACACAGGCTTATTACAAAACAAGAAAGCTGGACAGGGCCCCTGAGGTCATCTGGGAACAGCCTCTGGCTTAACAAATGGGAAAACTGAAGCCCAGAGGGTAAGAAAAGCGTGACTCAAATTTACCTGGCAGGGGAGCTGGGGCTGAATGCCCAGATGAGTGATTAGTCTGCTAATTAAGACCACCACCACCCCCACCTCACATGCACACTTTCAGGCCCATCTTTGGATGGACAGGCAGACAGCACATAAGCAGACACTCTAGCACACAAAGGTCACCGGCACCAAGCAGCCCAAGCACATGTCTGTCCATCCACATTCCTCACACGCACAAACATGAATGTGGCCTCTGTACCCTGGGCCCCTCACATGTGTGTGTAGGTACTTTTCACACTTCTATCACACACTGGCAAACAGGTACACACACGTCCCTTGGCCTGCTGCCCTGGTCCCCACACTCCCCTCCACTTGCCCTGGTTGGCAGGTGCCCCTCACCTCTTCATAGAGGCGCTTCAGGAAGCTGGACTCCTCTACCAGGGCCTCGACATTGGCCTCCAGGTCTGATTTCCGCAGATAGGCGCAGTCCACGTCCTGGCAATGGAACCAAGAGGAAGGGGAGTGCATGTGGGAGGGGCCAAATGAAGGTGCCCTGGTCAGCATGGGGACTGTGCCCTGAGCTAGAGTTGGCACAGATGAGTCCCCCCCTCTGTCCCACAACCAGCCCCCTTACCTTCTTTAGAACCACGAACTCATTCTCTGCCGTGGCTCTCAGGGCTACCTCCTCTTCATACCTGGGTGTGGGAGAAAGAAGGGCTGGAGCTGAGGAATGATACCTTGAATACTACGGAGCTCCTGTGCGAGTTCTTCCAGGGGTCCAAAAGGAATTCACTCCTTCTAGACCATGTCTTGGCTTCTCCTTGATCTACTTTGTGTATAACTCATGGGCTGGCTTTTGTTCCATCACGCTGCTATTCCACCCCAGTCCTCTGCCTCTGGAGTGAGATCAGACATGCACATTCCAGCCCCCAAGTCTAAAGTCATGTGTGCGTCCCAGGGCCCAGGAGAGCCCATCAACTTTGTTATAAAGGTAAGCTGTGAAGGGCAGGGAACACAGAGGGCTGTAGAATTTCAGGGGGTCACCTGTCCTCTCTTCTGAGAGGCTAGAATCTTAGAGGTGGAGTCTAGAATCTGGAGAAACCCAGGCCCCACTGGACACTCCTGCTGGGTCCCAGGAAGCCTGCTGGAGGAATTCGATAGACACTGCCATGAGAGGCTATGGCAGAGCCTGCAGGGTTCTCTCTGATCCCCCACCCTCCAACACCACACTCACTTCTTCTTGTAGCCCTCCAGTGCCTCCTGTACGTGGTTGAGCTCCGCCGCCAGCCTCCCACTATCGGCCTCCACACACTCGGCTTCCCGCCGCAGCGTCTCAATATAGCCAGCAAACAGCGGCTCCAGGTTGCTCTCGCAGCACTGGCGGTTCTGGTAGAACTGCCACTTGGTCTCCAGCAGCTTGTTCTGCTGCTCCAGGAAGCGCACCTGCCATTCGGGTGGAGAGAAGAGACTCAGGGCGGAGGCTGGCTAGGGGGAGGCTCACAACCCCTGGTTGCCGGCTGAGAGGGCAGAGCCATGGAGTGGAGCGTCTGGGGCTCAGGGCGCCCCTTTACCAGGCCCCCAGGGAGGCAGTGGTGGGTGTGAAGGAAAGCCATCCTGCTGGAAGCCAAAGGTCTCATTCGAGCCCCAGTTTTGCCACTTTACATGGGCAATTTGTTTAACCTCTTGGCGCTGTTTTCTCGCTTTGAAAATGAAGATAATGGTGCCTACCTTAGAGCTGTTGTGAAGATTGAACAAGTTAATACACGTGAAGTATATTAGAACCATCCTTGACACAGACTAAGTACTCAGTCAACTTAATTATTATGATAATTATTATAATTACCAGTTGTCCTTCATTTATTCATCTGTGCAATAAACACTTACTGAATATTTGCTGTGCAGTGCCAAGGCCTCTGCTCCGATACACACCAGCACCTATGTCTGTATCATCTATCTACTCGTTTTATTCAGTTGTCACAGCCCTACGGGGAGTTGATATTACTTCCTCTGTATTACAGTGGGGAAACTGAGACCCCCACGGTGTAAAATGATCTGCTCATGGTAGGTGATAGATTCAGCACCCCTGAGTTCCATCCCCACCTTGCCTCTGCCCACACTGCGCAGAGTGGCTGAGCAGCTCATCCACCTGCTCTCAGCTTCAATTCCTATACAATAAAACCGACCCATGGACTCATTTTGAGGATTAATTAAGATCACTAAAGAGAAACAGAACCCCCAGAATGCGAGCCTCTTCCTTCCACTCTGCTAGAGGGAGGTCTGCAGACACAGGAGAGCTGACACTAGGCAACTCCCAGTCTGCCCCCAACCCCCAGGCCTCCTTGGGAGGCTGCGGCCCAGCTATGTGGTGGTGGGCTTCTGCCAGCGTGGCCACCTCCCATTCCAGCACTCCCTCTGTGAAGCCTGGCAAGCCTGGTTGGTTAACTGCCACCCCTCATCACTCACTGCCACTCTTGGAAATGAGTAATAGTAATAGCTGACATTTCTTGAGCGTTTACTATTTGCAAGCACGCGCCATGCATATGCTCTCTAAGCTTCCCAGCAGCTGAGGAGGCAGGGTCTGCTGCCCAGACCAGTAACACACCTGGGGTGTTCCACTCCTGAATGGCACAGCAAGGATCTGGGGGAGACAGCGTGGCTCTGAGTGGTGTTCCAGCCCCTGCTCAGGGTCCCTGGGCCACGAGCCACAGTGCCTTTTACCTCCTGCTCTTCCAGCTCCCAGGGCCCGGTCTAGGTTTTCAGCTGGCTCTGACATTCCTGGGTTGCCTTGGCTCCATGCACACATACACTTGGGACCACAAGCTCAATTTCTAGGCCACACCTGGACCTCTTTCAATGTTGCTGGAATTAAATGATGAAAACTGATCCTTCTACCTACATGGGTCTGCATTTCTTTTTTTCTGCTGCCTTAAACCTGTTTGGCCAACAGATGGGGACCTTCCAGTGAAAGGGGAGGGCTGAGGTCTTTCCTGGACCATCACAGGCCTCACCCACCTTGTCGATGAAGGCAGCAAACCTGCTGTTGAGGCACTTGATCTGCTCCTTCTCCTCGTGCTTGACGCACTGGGCGTTGGGGTCGATCTCCAGGTTGAGGGGTGTGAGGAGGGTCTCGTTGACCGACACGGTGGTGATGCAGGGGGGGCTGGGCCCGCACACACCGCCTGAGCGGTATCCGAAGCTGCGTCCGCAGGAGCCAGCACGGAAGTTCCCAACGGCCATGCGGGGTCCACAGGGGCCCAGGTTACAGAGGCTGCGGCTGCCAAAGCCCGTCAGCCCCCGGTAGCAGGACACCCCTCGGTAGGGGGCTGCACTGATACAGCAGCGGTTGCCAGTTTTGGGGGCCACAGCTGAGCAGGAGCTGAAGTTCCTGGTGACCCCACATCCTGAGCTGATCCTGTAGGAGCGGCAGGACATGGCGGGGCTGTGTGCAGAGTCTGAGAGGCTGAGCGTGGGTCGGTGCAGGCTGCAGAGTGTGAGGCTTAGCGTCCTTCTGGTTTCTCTGATCCTCCCTGGGCCTTTTATTGGTGGGGAGAGCTGGGGCTGGCTGCATAAAAGGAGTGAAAATTCATTTTATGTTGTTTATGGGCTTGGGGAGTTTGCCAGCAACTCCCCCAGGACTCATCTTAAAGGTGAGCTCAGCAGTGACTCTGGGGCTCTGTAAAAGTATTGAAGATGTTATTAGGGACACTACGTGTTTGCACTTTTCATCTTCAAAGCTCGTTTACATATATTAAGTAATTACTTTTCTCACAGTCTCTCTGTGAGATGGCCTCAACCCACACTTGGAAACGGCTCTGAACTCCACAACAGTTGGGCGGGGGCTGCGTTTGGGATACAGGCAGGGGCCACTGTCTCAAGGGAGAAGTTCCAGGGTCTTGGGAACTTCTCCCAAGTTCCAAGGGTCATGGGTTAGCTGAGACTTCGACCTGCCTGGCTCTGTATGGGACACATTCTCAAGTGAGTCATTGCATCTTAGGGGCTGATAGGGCAGGCAAATCCAAACCCACCCAGGTGGTGTCGCCTGGAGAGTGGCTGAGGACCAGAGTGGCCATTTTGATCATGCTTGCTCTAGGACAGAGGCTGGAGTGGATGGTCTCTCGGCACCTTTTGGATTCCAGCCCAGAAGGCTCTGTTCCAGCGCTTTTATGTCTCACCCAGCAAAAGTGCAAACCACACAACTCTTAGTGGCCACAGTTATGGCCACTGTGAATAATGGGGAGACTCTCCTTTAGCCACTTTCTTCTATTTGGCCAAAAGGGGTAACCTGGTGGCTATAAACTTGCTATGGGCATGTTCCCTTTGCTCTTTAAGAAGAAACAGGTCATGTGAGTTTCTTCCAGGACCACAGCCCGAGAAGGTATTCATCCTAGTGACTAGCCCCCAAATTGTCATCATTCCATTGGTTACCCCCAGAACTGCCATCATTCTGTTAGCTAGCACCAGAATTGCCACCCCCAAAGAAGGGTTAGAGATTGCTTTGCATAAAGCTGGGAGTGGGATGGCGGCTTATTCTTGACTGAGGATACTATGACTTCTGCCTCCTGGGGGCTCTTGGAGACTCATCCTTTCAACACCCCTTCTTCCCTTTGTATCCTTGAGCACTTATTAGGATAATGAGTGATATTCTTTTAATGTTTATTGGGCACAAACCTTAGGGATATGGTCTCTGCTCTCAGGGATGTTAGCCAGACACCCTTAGATGAAGAGCTGATGAGCTTCCTCAGGAGTGATTCCTCCAGGAAGCTTTCCATAACCCAAATGCTGCCCACTGTCCTGTCATTCCCCTATCCTCTGTGAGATGCCCTACCCTCTGCCCTGGTCTTCCCTCATTGCCATGGCTGGCCAGCCTCAGGTCTTCACTAGGATCAGGCTGATTCCTATCTCCACATCCCACATCTGTTCTTTAGGGTAGAGTGGAGAGACCAGGGCAGCTGGTGGGGGAGAGCAGGTGGCCTCACCAGCTGGCCCTACAAGATATTCAAGTCATGGTCACCCATGGGGAAGTAGCTGGGTTTAGCAACCTGGGCAGGGAAATCACAGTTGGAAAACCTGGTTCAAGGGCCAGTTTGGACCCTTTTTAGCTATGTGGCTCTGGGGAAGTTCTTTATCTCTCCAAGCCTATGTTTCCTTGACTGAAAGCCCCTCCAGGGCTGTTGGGGGGTTACATGGGTAATGCCTGAGAATATGCTCTTGGGACCATAAAACTGCACACAGGAAAGGGCCTATTGCTTTCCACCAGAATGCGGGTGGCGCTGCCCTGCCCAGCGAGAGGGCCAGCTCCTGGGCCTGCCCACGTCTCCTCCTCCATACTTTTATGACTTCTTCATCCATCAAGGATACTTTTAATGTTTTCCTTAGCGTGATTTCACTAGTCTAAAGATTTTGGGTGGGGTCTGGGGCCAGAGAGAAGAGGCTGTGCTGGGGGAGCACTGAAGGTGTTTCCCCCGAGGCAGGGAGCCTATTGCTCAGGATCCAGGGATGTCTTCTGGGGCCTTGTACTTGAATTCATTGGCTGGCTGTTGTGCAGACCTAGAACTGATGTGTAGCCAGGAGGGATTTGGGGAGGAGGGTAAGGGCTGAGCATGGGAAGTGGAGGAACTTGACAGCCCATAAAACCTCCCCGTCTTCATACCTCCTGCAGCCCTCTGTTCTCCTCCAGGCTGTTGATGAACCAGATCCACTTCAGTCTCTTTCGGAGCAGGAAGGAGTGGAGGTTTTGTCCTGGAGAGAGGCTTCTGGCCAGCTGTTTTCCCTGCCCACAACACATACAACCACCCAAACCTCCACCCCAAACTGGGCCCTGAGGATGAGGAAAGGGAGCCAGGGAATTCAGGAGAACTGAGGCAGCCCCACTGTTTCCAGAACTAAGGTCTCTGTCCAGGCCCAGCAGGACTATCTGGAATGAGGTGTGACTGCCTGTGAGGGGGTGTGCACCGGGGAGGCTGTGCCAGGATTGAGGACCCAAGATGTGCTGGTGAAGTTAGCACAAACACCCACTCAGTGGAACACAAGTCCCTGTCGAGAGAGTCAAGATGCTTCTAGGGCCGGTTTCATCCTCATCTGCTACCCACCTAGGCCCTCTTTGTTCCCTGAATTGCACCCCTCTCCCTTCCCCAACCCCTCCATGTCCCACCTTGGCCTGCAATGTCCTGGAATGGCTGCCTCTTCCAGGAAGCCTTTGCGAACTAGTTACAGGGAGACTGATTTCTCACCTTTGCTGTCTCATAAAATGCTCAATCGGGGGCTTCCCAGACACTCCAGTTGCCACTTTCCCTCTTGTCCTAGGCACTGTCACTCACCACTGCTGGTCCTGCCCCTCCTGCCCCATACCTGTTGAAGGCCCTGCCTGGTGTTGGGAATGGCCACTCAAGTGTCCATGACCCTCCAGTGATTCCAATGCTCCTAAGAGGCTGCTTCTTCCATGAAGCCTCCAAGAGCTAATTTGGGGTCTTTACCCCACCCTGGAGCCTCAGCCCACTGCTAAGGCCCCGTCTGCATCTGCTGCACAGAGGACACCACCTGGGCTTTCCTCGGAGGCCTCAGGCCTGTTGCCTGAGCTGGGGCAGGTCTCTCTTCCCCACACCCGGGCTCGATACCTCTCTTCCCTCTACTCTTTCACTTGGGCTATTAATAAAAGCCCCTTGTTTCTAGGAAGGCTTCCTGGGTTTGTCAAAAGATAGGAGAGCCCTGACACCTCCCTCACTCCTGCCCTGGGTGTCCTTAGAGCTGCCTGTCTGCCCTCCCGGTTCTGTACTGCTGTGTGCCTGGCTCTCATGGACCTGCTCACTGTCCTTCCTGGCTGGCTGGTTCTCCTGAGTCATGGGCATGGCCTGTCCTGAGCAGGGCCTTGGGGGCTGCCTGCACATCTTATTCAGCTTGGCACCATCCATCTCCTCCACTGGCCAGGCTTCTATTATGCGTCTAAATGTACCTGCTGTACGTTCAGGCACGCAGCGTTTGAAGTTTTTAGCCTCTTCTGTGGCTGTCAAAAAACTCGGGCCCAATTCAGAGACCCCAGGTGAAAGAAGTGAAGGGCACAGCCACATGGTGGAGCTGGAGGAACCGAGAGTACCCTGCCCTATGTTGCAGCTGGGTTCCTTTTCCAAACTGCTCCCTAGCCTGCCATACCTTTCCTCCATGGCTTCCCCACCAAGAACAAGGAGGGGAACTCTTCTCCTGAACTCTGTCCACAGGCCTTCCTGCGGGCGGTGTCCCTGGTGGCTGTGCTATTTCCTGTGGCTACCCTGGGTGACAGCAGACACTCAGTTAAAACAGAGCCTCAAAGTTCAGAATTAGGCCATATTAATGGTTTTGAAAGTTTTCTTCTTTTCTAAGCCATTTTCTAAATCTTAGGAGGAAAACAGCTATATAAAGCCATGTGTTTACTTCCTTATCTAGTTGCAGGACAGATAAGCTTGATGTGCTGGGCTGCCTGCCCACCCTGGCCCCTGCACTCTGTTCTCAACACAGGAGTGTGATCCCTGTGAAACACAAGGAGGGCCGCATGCCACTCCCCTGCTAAACACCCAGGGACTCTTAGTATCACTGGAGTCCTAATGATGGTGGCAAGGCCTGGCACTGCCTGTGCCCATATAACCACTGGCCTCCCACTGCTCCTTGGCAACATAGCTCACAGCAACTTCAAACTCACTCCTGGGCTCAAGTGATCCTCCTGCCTCAGCCTCCTGAGTAGCTGGGACTATAGGCTCCCGTGCCAATGCCCAGCTATTTTTTCTATTTTTAGTAGAGGTGGGTTCTTTTTCTTGCTCAGGTGGGTCTCAAACTCCAGAGCTCAAGCAATCCACCCGCCTCAGCCTCCCAGAGTGCTAGGATTATACGTGTGAGTCACTGCACTTGGCCTCACTGGATCTTGTTTTTAAAAAATTTAGAACAATATGAGGGTACAAATGACTAGGTTACATTGTTTGTGTTTCTAGAGTAAACTTCAAGTTGTAGTTGAACCTTCCATCCAGGACACTATTCAGCCATAGAAAAGGTGGAGCCTTCATGTCTTTTGTATTTACCTGGATGGAGTTGAAACACATTCTTCTTAGCGAGGTACCATGAGAATGGAAATACAAGTAGCCAATGCACTCAACACTAATCTGTAGCCAGCAGAAAAACAGCTACCTGCCCATATGTGGAACTTCTTTTTAAAACAGCAACCTGCCCTCCTACCCCAAGGGCAGTTTCCATTGGGTTTATCTTCCTCCCATCTAGTTCTTTTTCCATCTTGTATAATACACTCTATAATTTGCTTATTTATTCTATTTATTGATTATTATCCGTCTCACCCCTCACCCCCAAATAAACTCCATGGAAGGAGGGATTTTTTCTGTTTTGTTCATTGATGGATCCCAAGCTGTGAATATAGTAAGTGCTCAGTAAATAGCAGTTGACCTCTTGACTATAGAAAGGAATGAATGTCTTGGATCCTTTGGATATTGAATATTTGGCAGGAAATGCCACCTTGTGGGAAGCCTTGGCCCATGAGGCCAGAGGAGCCCGCCTAGTTTGAAAACCGTGGCTCTTTTCTGCTTCAGACAGAGAGCTGTGTTGGCTGATGAAAGGAGGACTAGATTTCTTTTTAAAAGTTGCTGTCTGTTTCTGTGATGGTTGTACTCTAATTGAAATTTGGGAGGGAAAAAAAGTTGCAAAAGAGGCTTAAGCTCCTTTCTCTCCTCCCTAGATCTTCCAACCCTGCTGGAAGCCGGCTTTGAAAAATCTCCTGCGCCCTGTAGCTTCTAGAGATATGGCCAGCAGAGGGCAGCAAACATCCATAGCAGGGCTGGTAGCGGTTCTGCTGTGGCAGGAACTGGATAGCCAGGGAGCTCCCTGCCAGTGTCTCAGGCTTCCAGGGCTTTGGAAGCTGGCAATAGTCCCGTGATACTCCTGCATCCACCTGCCGTGATGCTGGAGTGGCTGATAATACTAGAAACACCACCACCATCAAAACAACAGCAATCATTTCTGTGCACCCACTGTGTGCCAGGCTGCATGCTAAGCATCTTAGACGTGCCATGGCAAGTACTCTCCACAAGTTTTTGAGGTAGGAAATATTTTTTTCCACTTTAAAGATGGGGCAAGAGATATATTGAAATGAAGTGACAGGCAGAACAGGAGATGGTGGAGAGCACAGGCTCAGGAATAAGAGCGCCTTTGTTGCCACTACTTATTTAACTTCTCTATGCCTTGGTTTTGCCATCTGTCCAATGGGAATTAATAAAAGTACCTACATATACAGTTATAGGAAGAATAAAATGAGTTCAAACAAAGAGCACTGGCAGCCCCCCTCTGTTCAATATGTTAAACGTTAGTGTTACCTGTCACTACCTTTGGTCACGTAGCCCCAAGTAGAGGATCTGGGATTGAACTCTGGCCTGCCCACACCAGAGTCTGTGGGTTTGACTTCCCGAGTGTCACCTTCTGGGAAGAAATGACACCTTACCAACATTTATTTACATCTTCTTTCATTTCTTTCATGATTGTTTTATAGCTTTCAGCACACAGATCTTCAGATACTTTTTTTTTTTTTTTGCAGTTTTTGGCCGGGGCTGAGTTTGAACCCGCCACCTCTGGCATATGGGGCTGGTTCCCTACTCCTTTGAGCCACAGGTGCCGCCCAGATCTTCAGATACTTTTTAGAGCTTTATACCTAGTTATTTAATTTTGGGGGTGCTATTGGAAATGGAAACCTTAAAAACTTTTTACTTTTCAATTGTTCACTGCTAGTGTGTATAAATACAGTTGATTTCTGTATCTTCTGACTTTGCTAAACTCACTTCTTTGCTCTATTTGGTTTTTTAAAAAGGATTTCTTGGGAGCTAGACTTTTATTTCTTCTTTTCTAAGCTACATGACTTTTATTTATTCTTCTTCCTTTAATTCACCGACCAGGACAGCTGGTCAATACTAAAAGTGGTGTAAGCAGACATCTTTATCTTGTGCCTCATCTTAGAGAAAAAGCATGTGGTCTTTTTTTTTTTTTTTGAGACAGAGCCTCAAGCTGTCCCCCTGGGTAGAATGCCGTGGCATCACAGCTCACAGCAACCT
>CAUYTI010024891.1:0-11172 GCA_963575145.1 Galago senegalensis | reverse complement strand
CGGGTGCCTGTGGTCCCAGCTACTTGGGAGGTGGAGGCAGGAGACTCACTTGAGCCCAGGAGTTGGAGGTTGCTGTGAGCTGTAATGCCACGGCACTCTACCCAGGGGGACAGCTTGAGGCTCTGTCTCAAAAAAAAAAAAAGAAAAAGAATCCCTTCTATGGGTGGCGCCTGTGGCTCAAGGAGTAGGGCACCAGGCCCCATATACTGGAGGTGGCAGGTTCAGGCCTGGCCTGGGCCAAAACTGCAAGAAAAAAGAAAAAGAAAAATAATCCCTTCTCCCAATGCATAGGCCTTACTTTATTCCTTACAGGCTACTTAGCTGTTCATCTCTCTTTTTTGTAAGCCGCTTGAAGTTCAGTGGTAGTAATGGGAAGAGGGATATTCCATGTGTAACTTGAATTTGAGATTCATTTGGTAAAACTGATTTTATTTATTTATTTTTTTTAGGCTCAGCATGATTTTTTTAAATTAAATCATAGCTGTGTATATTGATGAATTTATGGGGTTCAGTGTACTGATTTGATATACAATGTGAGATGCTTACGTTGACCAATTAACACATCCATCACCTTGCCTACTTATTTGTCGTGGTAAGATAATTATACTCTTTTCTTATTTTTTTTTTTTTTGAGACAGAGTCTTATTTTATTGCACTCGGTAGAGTGCTGTGATGTCACAACTCACAGCAACCTCCAGCTCCTGGGCTTAGGTGATTCTCTTGCCTCAGTCTCCCAAGTAGCTGGGACTACAGGCGCCTGCCACAACACCCGGCTATTTTTTTGTTGCAGTTTGGCTGGGGCCAGGTTCGAACCTGCCACCCTTGGTATATAGGGCTGGAGCCCTGCCCACTAAGCCACAGGTGCTGCCCCTATACTCTTTTCTTAATTGTTTTGAAATGTAATTGTATTATGCACATTAGTTTACCTCACCTAATGTAAAACTGATTTTAATCTTTATTGTGAGGCATGATGGGTCCAAGGAAGATGTTGTGTCTTTCATTTGTCCATCATTTTTCTAGTTTTCTCATTACTTAATACCTGTTTAGTCTGCTAATATATGTTAGGGTAGTTTTACTTAAAGCCATTTTGGCCACTTGCCAAGATACAAATATTTTAATTTATCTTGGAATAACACATTTAGAATATCACCTACTTTCTCCCAAAGTTACAGTCGTTAGGGTGTCCAATTCCCAGCTTATGTGTACTTAGCATAAATAAGATAACCTTAATGTACAAGTTGGTAAATTCATTCATTTATTTGACGAATATTATTATTATTATTATTTTTTTTTTTTGAGACAGAGCCTCAAGCTGTCCCCATGGGTAGAATGCTGTGGCATCACAGTTCATAGCAACCTCCAACTCCTGGGGTCAAATGAGTCTCCTGCCTCAGCTTCCCAAGTAGCTGGGACTATAGGCACTTGCCACAATGCCTGGCTATTTTGATGAATATTATTATCATTTTTTTTTTTTTTTGAGACAGAGCCTCAAGCTGTCCCCCTGGGTAGAATGCCGTGGCATCTCAGCTCACAGCAACCTCCTCCAACTCCTGGGCTCAAGTGAGTCTCTTGCCTCCGCCTCCCAAGTAGCTGGGACTACAGGCGCCTGCCACAATGCCCGGCTATTTTTTGGTTGCAGCCGTCATTGTTGTTTGGCGGGCCCAGGTTGGATTCAAACCCACCACCTTAGGTGTACGTGGCTGGCATCTTAGCCAGTTGAGCTACAGGTGCTGAGCCATCATTTTTTTTTTTTTTTCAGAAATAGAGTCTCACTTTATCGCCCTGGGTGGAGTACGATGGCATCACACAGCTCACAGCAACCTCCAACTCCTGGGTTTAGGTGATTCTCTTGCCTCGGTCTCCTGATATTATTATTATTTTTGACACAGAGTTTCACTATGACCCCTCAGTAGAGTGCTGGGGTGTCATAGCTCACAGCCACCTCAAATTCCTGGGCTTAAGTGATTCTCTTGCCTCAGCCTCCCAAGTAGGTAGAACTACAGGCACCCATCATAACACCCAGCTATTTGTTTTGTTGTTGTTATCATTGTTGTTTAGCAAGCCCAGGCCGGGTTCAAATTCCCCAGCGTGGGTGTATGTGACTAGTGCCGTGACCACTGTGCTACAGGGGGAAGCCTATTATTATTATTTTTTTTTTGAGGAGTCTCACTTAGTCACACTTGGTAGAGTGCTGTGGTGTCTTAGCTTATAGCAACCTCAAACTCTTGGGTTCAAGTGATACTCTTGCCTCCCAAGTAGCTGGGACTACAGGCGCCCTCACATAACACCAGCTATTTTTTAGAGACAGGGTCTCGCTCTGGCTCAGGCTGGTCTCTGATCTCAAACCTGTAAGCTCAGGCAATCCACCTGCCTTGGCCTCCCAACTGCTAGAATTATAGGTGTGAACCACTGCACCCAGCCCAATGAATAAATTTATTGATTGCCTGCTATGTGCCAGGCATGGTTCTAGGTGCTTTAAGAAGTAAACAGAACAGACAAAAATCCCTGTCTTTGTGGAGCCTTCATCCTATTAAGGGGAGACTGAATAAAAACATTATATAGGGTGGCACCTGTGGCTCAGTGGGTAGGGCGCTGGCCATATACACCCAGGCTGGCAGGTTTGAACCCGACCCAGGCAGCTAAAACAACAATGACAGCTGCAACAATAACAACAACAACAAAAATAGCAGACATTGTGGCAGGTGCCTGTAGTCCCAGCTACTTGGGAGGCTGAGACAAGAGAGTCACTTGAGCCCAAGAGTATGAAGTTGCTGTGATCTGTGATGCCATAGCAGTCTACCGAGGGCAACAAAGTGAGACTTATCTCCAAAAAAATAATTTAATGATATAAATAAGGAAGATGATTAGGGGAACATTCACTACACAGTTAGCATTTGGGCTGGATACAGTGATGTGTGCCTGTAATTCCAGGTACTCCGAAGACTGAGGCAGGAAGGCTGAGGCCTCTACTTGAGGCCAGAAGTTCGAGACTAACCTGAGTAACATGATAAGACTCTGTATCTTTAAAACAACTACAACAATAATAACAACAACAACAACAAAATAAAGTTAACATTAGAACAAAGTTCTGAAGGAAGAGAGGGAGAAAGCAATGTAAATGTCTAGGGTTAAAAACATTCCAGGAAGAGGGAACAGGCAAGTGCAAAGAACCCGAAATGGGAAAAACCAGGAAGCCAGTATGGCTAACATGGAGTGAAAGTGAAGGATAGTAGTAAGAGAAGGTGTCAGAGAACAAAAGAGGGGGGCCAGATTGTCTAGGGATTTATAGTCCTGCTAAGGTCTATTTTTTTTTTTTTTTGAGACAGAGCCTCAAGCCATCCCCCTGGGTAGAGTGCCGTAGCATTACAGCTCACAGCAACCTCCAACTCCTGGGCTCAAGCGAGTCTCTTGCCTCCACCTCCCAAGTAGCTGGGACCACAGGCGTCTGCCACAACTCCCGGCTATTTTTTGGTTGCAGCCGTCATTGTTGTTTGGCGGGTCCGGGCTGGGGATTCGAACCCGCCACCTTAGGTGTACGTGGCTAGTGCCTTAGCTGGTTGAGCTATAGGCGCCAAGCCTCCTGCTAAGGTCTTAAGACTTTTATTCTGATTGAGATGAAAAGACACTGGAGGCTCCAGCACCTATGGCTCAAGCAGCTAAGGCACCAGCCACATACACTTGAGCTGGAGGGTTTGAATCCAGCCTAGGCCCACCAAACAACAATGATGGCTGCAACCAAAAAAAAAAAGTCAGGCATTGTGGTGGGCACCTGTAGTCCCAGCTGCTTGGGAGGCAGAGGCAGGAGAATCTCTTGAGCCCAAGAGTTGGAGGTTGCTGTAAGTTGTAATGCCATGGCTCTACCCAGGGCGACAGCTTGAGGCTCTGTCTCAGAAAAAAAAGAAAAGAAAAGACATTGGAGAGTTTTAGGCAGAAGAGTGACATGATCTTTTTTTCTTTTTTTTTTTGAGACAGAGCCTCAAGCTGTCCCCCTGGGTAGAGTGCTGTAGCATCACAGCTCACAGCAACCTCCAACTTTTTTTTTTGTTGTTTGTTTGTTTTTGAGACAGAGTCTCATTTTGTCACCCTCGGTAGTGTACTGTGGCATCATAGCTTACAGCAACTTCCAACTCTTGGGCTCAAGCAATTCTCTTGTCTTAGCCTCCCAAGTTGCTGGAACTACGGTACTTTCCCCTATAGCCAGCTATTTTTAGAGATGAAGTGTTCCTCTTATTCAGACTGGTCTCAAACTTGTGAGCTCAGGCAATCCATCCACCTCGGCCTCTAGAGGGCTAGGATTACTGGCATGAGCCACGGCACGTGGCATGATCTTTTTTTTTTTTTTTGAGATAGAATCTCAACTGTGTTGCCTTCAGTAGAGTGCTGTGACATCATAGCTCACAGCAACCTCAAACTCTTGGGCTTAAGTAATTCTCTTGCCTCCACCTCCCAATAGCTGGGAATATAGGCACCTGCCACAATGCTCAGCAGTTTTTGTTGTTGTTGTTGTTGTTATTGTTGTCATCATTGTTTAGCAGGCCCTGGCAGGGTTCAAAGCCACCAGCCCTGATGCCTGCAGCTGGCACCCTAACCACTGAGGTACAGGTGCTGAGCCTTTTTATTTTTTGAGACAGAGCCTCAAGCTGTTGCCCTGGGTAGAGTGCTGTGGCATCACAGCTCACAGCAACCTCCAACTTCTGGGCTCAAGCGAGTCTCCTGCCTCTGCCTCCCAAGTAGCTGGGACCACAGGCGCCCGCCACAACGGGCTATTTTTTTTTTTTTGGTTGCAGCCGTCATTGTTGTTTGGTGGGCCGGGCTTGATTAGAACCCCCCACCTTGGGTGTACGTGGCTGGTGCCTTAGCCACTTGAGCCACAGGCGCTGAGCCTTTTTTTTTTTTTTTTTGAGACAGCGTATTAAGCTGTCACCTTGGGTATAGTACTGTGACATCACAGCTCACAGCAACCTCCAACTCTTGGGCTCAAGCGATCATCTTGCCTCAGTTTTTCCATTTTTAGTAGAGACAGGGGTCTCGCTTTTGCTCAGGCTGGTCTCTAACTCATGAGCTCAAGCAATCCACCACCCTCGGCCTCCCAGAGTGCTAGGATAATAGGCATGAGCTGCTGCTCCCAACCAATCTGATATTTTCTTTAAAAATAGCTCTGGTGGCTTGGTGCCTTATAGCTCAGTGGCTAGGGTGCCAGCCACATACACTGGAGCTGGTGGGTTCGAACCCAGCCCCAGCCTGCCAAGCAATAATGATAACTACAACCAAAAAATAGCTGAGCCTCGTGGCAGGCACCTGTAATCCTAGCTATTTGGGAGGCTGAGGCAAGAGAATCTCATAAGCCCGAGTTTGAGGCTGCTGTGAGCTGTGACTTTACGGTACTCTATCCAATGTGACAAAGTGAGACTCTTTCTCAAAAAAAAAAAAAAGAAGTGGTAAGATATTGAACATATTTTGTAAGACAGCTGTGACGTCACCGCACTCTATCCAGGGCGACATATTGAGACTGTCTCAAAAAAAAGAAAAAAAAAAAGAAGAAGTGGTAAGATATTGAACATATTTTATAAGTAGAATTGACAGAATTTTCTAGTGTGTTGGTTATTGAGTTTTTGGTGTAATCAACACATTGTTGCCAATGAGAAATAAGTTTGTTTCTTCCTGTAGCATAAAAATCAATGCTTTCAGGGCATCACCTGTGGCTCAAGGAGTAGGGTGCCAGTCCCATGTACTGGAGGTGGCGGGTTCCCTGGCCAAAAAAAAAAAAAATCTATGCAGAATGGTGTTGTGGAGAAGAATTGGGCCCTTTCTATTGACCAGTGCCAGCTACAAGTGTTGGCATTTTTCAGTGCATCTCATCAATTTGTTGAGCATATTTCTAGATGTGATGGTTTTTCCAGGATTCAGAACGCTGTAGCTGTGTTTGGTCAGACCAGCAGCAGACTACCAAACAGTAACCATGACCCTTTTTTGGTGCAAGTTTGACTTTGTGAAGTGCTTTAAAGGTTTCTGTCCGTCTAATCACTGAGCTGATCATTGTTGTATGAAATGTCACAATCTGATCAATAAATGGTTCATTGGGTGGTGCCTGTGGCTCAGTGGGTAAGGTACCTGCTCCATATACTGAAAGTGGCAGGTTTGAACCCAGTCTCAGCCAAACTGCAACACAAAAATAGCTGGGCGTTGTGGTGGGCACCTATAGTTACTCGGGAGGCTGAGGCAAGAGGATCACCTAAGCCCAGGAGTTGGAGGTTGCTGTGAGGTGTGTGATGCCATGGCAATCTACCAAGGGTGACAAAGTGAGACTCTGTCTCTACAAAAAAAAAAAAAAAGAAAGAAAGAAAGAAAGAAATAAGAAATGGTTCATTGTTGTTGTGTAGAATAAGAGAAGACAACAGTTAAAATGACATTTGTTCTGATTTTTGGTCAGCTCATAAAGCTCCCAAATATCTAGCTTTTTCACATTTCCAATTTGCTTCAAATGTCTAAGGACCAACCAAAGAATGATTATCAAGTTCCTTACTTCTTGTGTAGTTTTCAGAGGATCAGCCTTGATGATTGCTCTCAGTTGGTTGTTGTCACCTTTCAGTGGCCTGCCACTACACTCTTCACCTTCAAGGCTCTCATCTACTTTGCAAAATTTCTCAAACTACCACTGTATTGTGCATTTGTTAGCAGTTCCTGGTAATCTTGTGAGTTGTCTCTGTTGCATTATGACCCATTTTTTGGGGGGGTGGGGGGCAGATAAAATCTCACTATGTTGCCCTCAGAGGAGTAATATGGTGTCACAGCTCACAGCAACCTCAAACTCTTGGTCTCAAGTGATTCTCTTGCCTCAGCCTCCTGAGTAGCTGAAACTACAGGTAACCCACCATAACACTTGGCTGTTTTGACAGACAGGGTCTCACACTTGATTAGGCTGGTCTGGAACCTGTGAACTCAGATAATTCACCTGCCTCAGCCTCCCAGAGTGCTAGGATTACAGGTATGAGCCACTGAGCCTGGCTTATGACTCATTTTGAATGTGAATAAGAAAGTTCTCAAATTTTCTTTTTGTCTAACATCATTTCCATAGTCCAAATACATATAAAATAAATAGCAAGTAACAAATCATTAACAAAAAAAAACAGAAAATGAGAAATGAGTATTAAAATGCTATATATTAAGAATATTTCAGGGGTGGTGCCTGTGGCTCAAAGGAGTAAGGTACCAGCCCCATATGCTGAAGGTGGCAGGTTCAAACACAGCCCTGGCCAAAAACTGGGGGAAAAAAAAAAGAATATTTTAGGGTGGTACCTGTGGCTCAAGGAGTAGGGCACTGGCCCCATATACGGGGGGTGACGGGTTCAAACCTGGCCCCGGCCAAAAAAAAACCTGCAAAAAAAAAAAAAAAAAAGAATGTATTCCAGGGCTCAGCGCCTATAGCTTCATGAGTAGGGTGCCGCCCACATACACCAAAGTTGGCAGGTTCAAACCTGACCTGGGCCTGCTAAACAACAATGACAACTACAACAAAAAATAGCTGGGTATTTTGGCAGGCGCCTGTAGTCTCAGCTACTTGGGAGGCTAAGGCAAGAGAATCACTTATGCCCAAGAGTTTGAGATTGCTTTGAGCTGTGATGCCATGTACTCTGCCGAGGGTGATGTAGTGAGACTCTGTTTCTAAATAAATAAATAAATAAATAAATAAATAAATGTATATATGTATTCCAGTATTAAACAGCGAATTTCAACAATGCAGAAACTGCAATTACTTTTTCACCAACCTGATACATTCATACCAGTAATGCATAAGGATTTCAATTTTGTTTTTTTTGAGAATGAGTCTTACTTGGTCACCCTCAGTAGAATGCTATGGCATCATAGCTCACAGAAATCTCAAACTCTTGGGCTTAAGCAATTCTCTTGCCTCAGCCTCCCAAGTAGCTGGGACTACAGGTGCCCAACACTACAGGTGGCTGTTTTTACAGATGGGGTCTCACTTTTGCTTGTTGTGGTCTCAAACCCATGAGCTTAAGCAATCCACCTGCCTTGGCCTCCCAGATTCAATTTTTTCACATCTTTGCCAACACTTTTGTTTTTTTTTGAGACAGATTCTCAAGCTGTTCCCCTGGGAAGAGTGCCATGGTGTCACAGTTCATAGCAATCTCAAAGTCTTGGGCTTAAGTGATTCTCTTGCCTCAGCCTCCCAAGTAGCTGGGACTACAGGTGCCCACCTCAATGCCCAGCTATTTTTTTGTTGTTGCAGTTGTTGTTTAGCAGGCCCAGGCTGGGTTTAAGTCTACCAGCCTTAATGTATGTGGCCGATGCCTTAACCACTGTGCTACGGGTGCTGAGCCTCATTTTTGTTTTTTGTTTTTTGGCGGGGGCCGGGTTTGAACATGCTACCTCTGGCATGTGGATCCTGCGCCCTACTCTTTTGAGCCACAGGCACTGCCCTCATTTTTCTTTTTGTTTTGTTTTATAATAGCCATCCTAGTGACTATGGAGTGGTATCTATTGTGGTTTTGGCTTGCATTTCTAGAATCTTGGAAGATCCGTGCAGATAGATTTTTTCTTTTTTTTTTTTTTTTTTTTTGAGATAGAGTCTCTGTAACCTTTGGAAGAGTGTCACAGAGTCATCATAGCTCACAGGAACCTCAAACTCTTAGGGTCAAGAGCGTCTTGCTTTGGCCTTCCCAAGTAGCTGGGACTACATACACCGGATTAATTTTTCTGTTTTTAGTAAAGACAGGGTCTCACTCTTGCTCAGATTGGTCTTAAACTTCTGAGCTCAAGGGATCTGCTACCCTCAGCCTCCCAGAGTGCTAGGATTATAGGTGTGACTCACTACACTCAGTCAATAGATTTTTTTTTCACTCTGAGACTAAAGGAGATCAACACGATTGAATGTAGAGAGAGAGGTTTGAGATGGGACTTCTGTGTACTCCAACATTAAAGGAATGGGAGATGAAGAATAGTTAGTAAAGTAGCAAAACCGGAAAGACAATGGTATCCTGGAAGCCAAGGAAGGAATGTGTTCAAGAAAGAGAGAACACATATCAAGTTCTACAAATAGATTAATTAAGAAGAGAACTGAAAATTGACCATTTGATTTAGCAACATGGCAATCAATGATGACCTTTACAAGTATAATTTTAGTGGAGTGAAGAGCTTGTTCATAGTGAGTTCAGGAAAAAAGAGAAGCAGAAGAATTAAAGGTAGGCAGTATAGATAATTCTTATGATGAATTTTGTTGTAAAAGAGGTATGATTAAATAGGTAGTAGCTGGAGAAGGATGTGGGATCTGGATAAGAATTTTTATTTCATGACAGACATTACAGAATGTGTGTTAATGAGATTGATCCAGGAGAGATGGAACCATTATTGATGTGGAAGGAGGAGGAGAGAATGGCTGAAATGGCTTGTAGTTTTGGAAAAACGTTCAGTTCCTAACAGCCTTGTCTTTGGCCTCAAGGTTCTCTCAGCTATAGAGAAGGAAAAGCAGGAAAATTGAAGAGATGGTAACTGTGACTGCTGTTGCTTTAGCCTTTGTAGAATTAGGTTTGAAGATCTTGATGGCAGCCTCTGGTCTTATTGTGCCAAAGCACCTCAGCAGTGATTTTATGTAGCGTTTACTTCCAATACCTAGTACTCAGTAGGCCTTGCTTTTCTTGATGTTCTAAAAATCCAGATTAAAAAAAGAAGAGGATTGGGCGGCGCCTGTGTCTCAAAGGGGTAGGGCACCAGCCCAATATGCTGGAGGTGGTGGGTTCAAGCCCAGCCCCGGCTAAACACTGAAAGAAAAAAGAAGAGGATTTGTCATCCCGTCTTTAGTCTTTCTTTTCCGTTAGAAACATTTTGACCATGTCTATGAATGTGATTATGGCTGATCCTTGATATTAAGTTTATATTTTATCAAAGTACATGCCACACCTGTTCCACACAGAAAGCTGTGGTATGTAGGCAGGACAAAATGATACCAAAAATATTTTCTGTTTTCCCTATAGCATCACTTACCTCTGACAGGAGTGGTCAATAAAGAATTTTAACTATTTACATTCGTACTAGTTCCAGAGAAATTTGAATTTTCTTTCTTTCTTTTTTTTGCAGATAGTCTCAGTCTATTGGCCTGAGTAGAGTGCTTTGGCATCACAGCTCACAGCAACCTCAAAATCTTAGGCTCAAGCGATCCTCTAGCCTCAGCCTCCTGAGTAGCTGAGACTACAAGTGCCCACCACAATGCCCAGCTAATTTTTCTATTTTTAGTAGAGATGGGAGCTTGCTCTTGCTCAAACTGGTCTTGAACTTCTGAGCTTAAGCAATCCACCCACCTCAGCCTCCCAAAGTGCTAGGATTACAGGCATGAGCCATCTTGCCCAGCCTACTTCAGAACCTTAAATATTTAGAAGACATATCTGAGCAGATGTATAAACATGGAAAATATAGGTAATTTCATACTTTTGAATGTAGGTACTCAGAGAAAGCCTCCTCTCATAAAGAAGTCTGACCCATAAGCCTATGAGTCATACTTGTTGAACAAACTAAACAGAAGTCATCCCAAGACAAAATTCCAGATTGATCAGTTGGGCATTGCTAGAGAGCATTTTCTGCCAAGCCCCAAATGTTCCTTAAATTGTGTATCTAGTGTAGTCTTATTCTGTGTATGTTTTCACAGAAGGAATAAAAGTCCTAACTATTCACACAGATTTGTTTTGTGATACGAGATCCAAAGGAGCTTGTAAATAATTTTTAGAATTGCTCTGCCAGTTACCTTTTCACCCTAAGTAGGTCTGGAAGGCGTCCAACAACAGAGCTTTTGCATGTTCATACCTTTCAAAATGAATCATCTTCCTTCCCTTTAGGGAGAAAAGGGCTCTCTGTGTGCTGTTTCTAGTGGAATTTCCACAAATGTCTCCTTCCAGTGCTTCACTTGAGTTGAAATAGGAGGATGTCTGATGTCTGAAGGAGACCTCTGAATCTCCTAACTCACAGTTGCTTATGTTAAGAGGATGGTCAGTTCTGGTTATTCTAGAAAAGTGCCGGGCATCCTTTTTTTTTTTTTTTTTTTTTTTGAGACAGAGCCTCAAGCTGTCCCCCTGGGTAGAGTGCCGTGGCATTACAGCTCACAGCAACCTCCAAATCCTGGGCTCAAGCGAGTCTCTTGCCTCCGCCTCCCAAGTAGCTGGGACC
>CAUYTI010024890.1:0-14914 GCA_963575145.1 Galago senegalensis | reverse complement strand
TCTAACTTAGCCTGGTCCAGCTAAGGAATAATGACAACTGCAACAGAAATATAGCCAGGCATTTGGGCAGGTGCCTGTAGTCCTAGCTACTTGGGAGGCTGAGGCAAGAGAATCACTTATGCCCAAGAGTTTGAGGTTGCTGTGAGTTGCAATGCACAACACTCTACCTAGGGCCACATAGTCAGACTCGGTCTCGAAAGAAAGAAAGAAAGAAAGAAAGAAAGAAAGAAAGAAAGAAAGAAAGAAAGAAAGAAAGAAAGAAAGAAAAGAAAGAAAGAAAGAAAGAAAGAAAGAAAGAAAGAAAGAAAGAAAGAAAGAAAGAAAGAAAAGAAAAGAAAAGAAAAGGAGCACTTGGCAAAATGTCAGGCATGTTTAAGGTTGTTTTAGGGAGGAGAAATATTAAACCTATAATTTGAAGGTTCCAATATCCAAAGCTTTATAGGGTGGAATAAGTGGGACCTAACATCTGAGCAGTGGTGTACTGGAGCCTACTCATATCAGCTTCCAAGAGTCAATGTCCACATTCAGTGGTATCAAGTTGGTATCTTGAAATTGGTCTTGATAGAAGATTTATACCACATGTATTCACAAGTGGTATACCACATGTATTCACAAGTGGCCTACAAGTAATATTAACTGCAAATAAATGCATAAGTTTATTTTACAGACCCTCAACTTGTAGATCCTGATTGTAAGAGCTTATATATCAAATACAATTATACTAATTCCATTAAGATTATTTGGTATTGACTGGGTCCTATGTTTCATATCTGTAATCCTGGAGCTTTGACAGGCCAAGGAAGAATGATTGCTTCAAGCTAGAAATTTGAGGACAGGCTGGGCAACAGAGTGAGGCCCAAAGAAACCATTTTTTTAGTTAGCTGGGCATGGTAGCACACACTTGTCGTCCTGGCTACTCAGAAGGCTGAGGAGGCAAGATCACTTGAGAACAGAAGTTTTAGATTGTAGTGATTGTATCACTTTACCCCAGCCTGGATCACAAAGCAAGGCTGGGCTCTCAAAAACTCCATGTAGCATTATTAATTTAACAATCTTTCTTTGAGCACTTGCCTTATGTCAACAACTGAGACAGACACTGGGGAGACCACAGTAAATCACAAAAACACAGTACTTACCATATTAGAATTTACAATTTTTTTGTGTGTGTTTTTGTTTGTTTTGAGACAATGTCACACTCAGTCACCCTGGAGTTGAGTGCTGTGGCATCATAGCTCACAGCAACCTCAAATTTGGGGCTCAAGTGATCCTCTTGTCTCAGTCTCCCAAGTAGCTGGGACTACAGGCATCTTCCATGACACATATCTAGTTTTTGTAATTTTTGTAGAGATGAGGCATCACTTTGCTCAGACTGGTCTCAAACTCCTCAACTCAGGGGATCTACCCACCTCAGCTTCCCAGAGTGCTAGGGTTACAAGTGTGAGAAACCTTTCCTTGGGAGTTTATACAACCTTAAAGAAAATAAATAATTGTAATATAAGTGATTTAGCTTAAGTGATTCTGTATATCTTTTTCTTTTCTTTTATTTTTCTTTTTTTTTGAGACACAGTTTCAGTGTGTCAACCTTGGTAGAGTACCATGGCATCACAACTCACAGCAAACTCAAATTCTTGGGCTTAGTGATTCTCTTGCCTCAGCTTCTCTAGCAGCTGGGACTGCAGGTGCCTGCCACAATAGCCTGGCCACTTTTGGTTGCAGTTGTCATTATTGTTTTCCAAGCCTGGGCCAGGCTTGAACCTGCCAGCTTCTGGGTAGATACTGGTGCCAAGCCAGTTTTGTATATCTTTTTTAAAAAGGAAATCATCTGGGAAAATACAGACTTGATGGAAAGAGGTTCAAATTTGCTTCAAATATTTACTTTTTTAAAAAATAAATGCATGTTAGTTTCAGGAAGCAAGCTCTTCAATAAGGCTTAATCCTTCTGGTTTCTTTTATACAGAGTGATGCTTCTCAAGGCAGTTAAAATTTAATTCATTCAAGATCTTTAAAGTATGACAATGGTGCTTTAATAGGGATTGCATTAAAGCTGTAAATTGCCTTGGGTAGCATGGACATTTTAAGAATGTAGATTCTTCCCATTCACGAGCATGTCATGTTTTTCCATTTGTTAACATCTTCAGCTGTTTCTTTTCTTAGAGTTTCATAATTCTCTTTACAGAGATCTTTCATGTCCTTTGTTAGGTACGCTCCTAGATATTTTATCTTATCTAGCACTACTGTAAAAGGTATAGAGTCCTTGACTTTTTTAAGCTTGACTATTGTTGATATATATAAAAGCTTCTGATTTGTACATAATTATTTTGTATCCTGAGACACTATTTATCGGTCTTGATAGAAGTCCCTGGGGTTTTCCAGGTATAAGATCATATCATCCGTGAATAGTGAGTGTTTGATCTCTTCTGACCATTTTGGATACCCTTATAGACATTACGTTTGATCCTGCAATTTCTCTAGTAGGTATATACCCAGATCACCAAAAATAATTTTAAAACAAAGATATTTGCACCAGAATGTTTATTGCAGCCAAATTCATAATTGCCAAATCATGGAAGCAGCCCTAGTGCCCACAGACCCATGAATGGATTAATAAATTTTGCTATATTTATACCATGGAATACTATGCAGCCATAAAAATATGGAGCCTTTATATCTTTTATGTTTACCTGGATGGAGCAGGAACACATTCTTTTTAGTAAAGTATCTCAAGAATGGAAAAAAGTATTTTATGTACTCAATACTACTATGAAACCAATATACAATCACCTACACATTCATAACAATGATAAAACACAACTATAGGAAGGAAGAGGAGGGAGAGAGGAGGGGAGAGAGGAGGGGAGAGAGGAGGCCAGGGTACATTTCAAAACTATTAAGAATAGAGTATAAATGTCTTACCACAACAAATAAGGAAGGTAATGGTTTTGTTAACCAATTTCATGCAAGCATTCCACATTTTATCTGAAATCAGCACATTGAATGCACTAATGTACACAGTTATGATTTAGTAAAAAAGTAAAACCAAAATTAAAAGAAAAATATAATTTAGATGAATATTTATTCAGTTGTAGGTTATAGTAGAGCAGTTTCTGAAGTAGGCAATAAAGAGGAAGATAAAAGTGGGATTTTTAAAGAAATCTCCACTTGAAACATCATTATTACCTTGGAGTTATACCAAGGCACTTCTTTATTTTGTCAGGTTCCAAAATGGATATGAAGATGGGCAACAGACTATGGTTTTGGTTGGCTAATGAGTGAGGATATGAAAATATAGAAAGACAAAGGTGTGGAAAGTCAAAATACACTCAAAGGAAATAGTTTATGCATGGAACAGTATATGAAGAAAAGTTTGTAGAGTCTCTCTCTCCCTCCCCGCCTCCTGCCCTTGCTCTTGAGCCAACATATTATAAGTAGCTCATAGAGAGGCACATGTAACAAAGGACAAATGTTCATAATGGCTAACAGCCATCAAGGACATGGTTTGCCAATGCCACATGAATGAACTTTGAAGTAGACCTTCTAAGTGCTGTCAATAGCCACAAATGAGCTCCAGTGGATTTCAGTAGATTCTTCTCCAGTGAAGTATTATTTAAGATCAGTGCAGCCCCAAACAATACCTTGAATGCAGCTGTGTAAGAGACCCAGACATTGAGCCTCAGTTAGGTTGTGTTTAGTAATTGAAATCAATGTTTATTGTTTTAAGCCAATAAATTCTGAGATAAATTTTTTGCACAGCAATAGATTAACTATTTCCTATTTAATTTTTCCAATTATTGCTTCATATATTTTGCAGGGTTTTTTTTTGGCCAGGGCCAAGTTTGAACCCACCATCTCCAGTATATGGGTCCAAGACCCTAACTCCTTGAGCCACAGCACCAACTTGCTTCATATATTTTGAAAGTCTCTTATGTGACACACACATTTATTATTGTTAAATTTTCCTGATGACCTAAACTTTTATCACTATGAAATAGTCTTCTTTATCTCTTGAATATATTTCATCTTGAAATCCATTTTATTAGATCAATATGGACATTCTGATCTTTTTATGATCTTTTTATATCCATTTACTATCAACCTATATCTTTTATTATAAATCCCATCTCTTTTTTCACCTAAGGTAAGCAATGTAGTGGTATTCAACACACCTCCTGGGTAAAGGACTCAACTGCATCTTGAACTTAGAAATGAAAACAATGTAACCTAAATATTAATCTGACCCTCATATTAATCTGAAATTAAAAAAAATAAAGTGAATCTCTTTTGGACAGTGTACAGAATACCTGTTTTCTTTTTATCCATTTTGACAATTTCTTTCTTTTACTAGGAATATTTACCTTAGTAATTTTTAAGGTAAAATTGCTGACATGTGTTTGAATCTACTTTTTTTTTTTTTTGGTGTTTTCAATTTATATCCTGTTTTTTGTTCATTTTTTTCCCTGCTTTCTTGTGTTCTTTTGACTTAGTTTAATTTTTTAGAATTAGATTTTTATTTTCTAATAAATATTTTCTTATGATTCTCTTAATTGATAAAAGCTTGAAAACAATTTCATTTAAAATTGAATGCAGGGTTTTTCCTTCAATTCTGTGTAAATCACCACTGTTCATCTGTAGTATATTCTGAAGCATAGTCATGACTGTAGATCCTATTTGGACACTGTCAGCTTGAAGTAGGTGTAAGAAATGATCACTCTGCAGTACATTCTCTATTAGTTGAACATGGCCTCCTAATAACCAGAAGAGAGAATCAGTCATAATTTGGAAGAAGTGTAGCAATTCATCTTTTTCTTCAGCATTAGCTGCATTTATAAAACATGTTTGTAATCATCTCCCTAGTACTAAAAAATTTTCTACAGCTGATGGAAGTAATTCATTGCAAAATTCTTCTGTATCTTTTCCTGGATCCAAGCCCACACAGAAATGGCTTAGTATCTGTGTAAGCTGGGATATTGTAGTCCAACCACCCTGGATTTGAGAACAATCTTGACTGAGGACCAAGAGACAATACTGAATAAGGTCATAACAATATATATTTTGTTTAATTTTCTTCAACTCTCAGCTTCCTAAAGGTATGGTGCTTATTATTTCTTTTAACTTCAGCAGTATAACAGGGACATTTTGCTCAGGACTTTTTCCAACTTCAGCAGCTAAAGGTAAGATCCTTGGGTCTGTACCTTTTGGATTCATTTCTCATATCACCCATGAGATGCAGTATTCTCAGCACACTTTAATAGGGTAGAACTCAGACAAACGAGTTGAGGAAGACACAGTCACTCTGTCACCAAAGCAAACAGCTCTGGCCTCAGCCTTAATTCTTGCTGCGTCTGTTACTGTCTGTTACTGCGTCTGTTACTGTCTGCTACTGTCTGTTAGTGTCTGTTACTGCATCTGTTAGTGTGAAGGCTTCCTCATCTTGTTTCCAGTTCCTCCACCAAAGGACCAGTTTTCTTTTCTTTTCTTTTTTATTTTTTTTATTTTTTTGGCCAGGGCTGGGTTTAAACACACCACCTGCAGCATATGGGGCTGGTACCCTACCCTTTTGAGTCACAGGTGCCCCCCTCTTTATTTCCTATTTATTTATTTATTTTGAGACAGAGTCTTACTATGTCACCCTCAGTAGATTGCCAGGGGCATCACAGCTCACAGCAACTTCAAACTCTTGGGCATAAGCGATTCTCTTGCCTCTGCCTCCCAAGTAACTGGTACTACAGGCACTCCCCCCCAACACAATGCCTGCCTATTTTTTTTGTTGTTACAATTGTCATTGTGGTTTAGCTGGCCCAGGGCAGATTCGAAACTGACACCCTCAGTGTATGTGGGTGGCACCATATGCTGTGCTATGGGCACCGAGCCTCCCTTTTATTTTTAATGACATTTTTTCTGGATATAGAATTATGGGTTAACAGTTTCCCTTACTTCATCACTTAAATTCTTTTTGCTCCATTACTTTCTGGCCTCTTTAATTTCTGAAGATGTCAGATGTTAATTAGATCACTGTCTCCATTCCTCCCCAAACTCAGCATGCAAACCACCCCTTTTCCTTACCATTTCATCTTTCTGTTGCTGCTTTCAAGACTTGGTCTTATCTTTAACTTTTAATAGTTTGTGATGTTCCTTGACATAAGCTTCTTCTTCTTTATTTTGTATAGTATTCACTGACCATCATCTTCCAACTTTCTGTTTTTCACCAAATTTGGGGAAATTTGAGCCATTGTCTATGAATACTTTTTATGCTCCATTGTGTTTCTCCTAATATGATATTTCACTCACATGTATATTAAATCATTTCATATAGGTATCACCCAACAGGTCCTTGAGTGTCAATTCATTATTTTTAATTGTTTTGTTCACTTCATGTTAGATAGTTTTAATTGATCTATCTTTAAGGTCATTTACTCACTCCTCTATCATTTTATCACTGAACTTTTTTTTTTTAGTTTTTGGCTGAGCCTTGGTTTGAACCCACCACCTCCAGTATATGAGACTAGCGCCCTACTCCTTTGAGCCATGGGTGCTGCCCAGTTGTCACTGAACTTTTAATTTCAGAAAGTATATTTTTCAATTTTAGGATTTCCATTTAGTTCTGTTTTATTGTTTCTATTTCCCTGCTGAAGTTTCCTATTTCCTTGCTGAGGGCTTTACTTATTGAAACCATGCTTTTTTTGTTTCATTGAGAGTGGTTATTATAACCACATTAAAATGTTGTTTAATAATTTTAACAACTGGGTAATCTTAGTCTTAGGCTCAGTTGATACTTTTTCTCTTTAGTCTATGTTCCATTTTCTTGGTTCATTATATGCCTATAAATTTTCTACTGTGTCCCAGATGTTTTCAATGTTAATTTTAGTTTCTGTTATTTTTCTCTGACAATTGTTGTTTCCTTTATTTTAACATTGATTTATTATTTATTTATTTATTGGTGGAGTAGGGCTGGGCTGGAACTTCAAACTCTGTCTTTGGGGCAGCCGTTTCATTATCAGTTCAGAATGCATTTAAATATGTCTGTGTGAGTTGTCAGTTTTCAGACTGTGGCCTACAATGCCATCTTTCTTTAACTGAGATGGTTATAGTCTGTTATACACATGGATGACTCAGAGGCAACTCAGAAAAGTGGGTATACTGAGTTTTCAGATGTGCTTTCTGGCTCTTTCCCATGTAAGATTCTTTCACTGGGGTAGAGCAAGATGGTGGTCTAGAAACATCTCCCTACTAGCTGGTCCCAACAAGGCAGGGGAAAAAAGAAACCCCAATCATCTCCAGCTGGAGGAATCTAACTGGACTCATCACTCTGAGGGCACAGTGAAACAGTGGTGGACTTCAGGAGCCAGTGAGGAGGTCAGGTGCTGAGGAAAGCCAGCACAGAAAGTGAGTGAATGGGAACAGGCAGAGATTGGCCAGTCAGCCCTCCCACAGAGGACTGGAGGCATAAGCAGCTATCCTGCAGGTTTTCATTTTGGGGCTGGACTGCATTGGAGCTGCCTTGGATGGTTTGGAAGAATGAGCGAGATCAGTGTCCAGTGGTATACCTGCTGGGGTAAATGTCCAATCAGCTTGGCTGCTAACTGGGTCACCATTGAGGGAAGGTCCTGTGGAGAAACGGTTCACAGGTTCTTAGTGCAAGGACGGCTCTAGCATGCCTGATGAGGTTGGGCATCCACTCTTGGGATGACTTGAATGATTCCTACACTGCTGGGAATTCTTATCAGGGGTCACTGTTAGTTGTGTCTGCTATAGATTCTGGTGAGAGACTTAAAACCTCAAACCCAGGGGAATGAATATTGACAATAACCAGGCACTGTAAAGGGAAACTAAGTCAAGAAGACAGAAATTAATACATAAGCAACTAAAAACTGGTTTCCCACATGTATTCTCTCTCTCCTAACACCACACATCACCACTTGTCCTTGCAATATATTGCAATATAATGCAATATACATACATATATATTTAGTATAAATTTATATAAATTCAGCCAAGTATATATATTTGCATAACTAAATATATATTGCATTATATATATTTATATTATTTTTGATCCCTTTTCTAATTTTTAATTTTTTTTTCTCTTTCTGTTGTTGATGTTCTTGTTGTTTTGGTGTTTTGAGGGTTTTTTTGGGGGGTGGTTGGTTGGTTGTATCCTTAAACATCATTTTTACTTTATTTAATATCAAAGGATCCTCCATTTTTGTTATGGTATTTCAGCCCCTTTTATTCTCTATTTCTTCTTTATTCCTGTCCTTTTTTCTCTCTCTTGGTACAGATTTTTCTACTTTGGTCATCTTCCCCACATGAATTTCTCATACAACAACTAAGATATCTCTTTTTAGACTTTTTCTATCATATAATTTTATTTTTAATTTTCTATATATTTTTTATTGTCTTCTAGTGCAGAGAGGGGAATGACATTGGTCTGTCTGGGAATTCATGGCAGTGGTCTGGCTCAAGAAGGTCACAAGCTCATGGTCCAGGGTATCCTTCTAGCTTTGTCCTTTGGAAAGTCAGTATTATCAGGTCACCATTGTGACACACTGCTTAATTCATCTTTCTTTTAATCTTTCATTATTTCTCTCTAATAATTGGCAGAAGTGGGGTCTTGATTTTGCCCAGACTGTTAAGGAGCTCCAGACTTCAAGGTACCCACACAGCCCAGCACTCCAAAATCCTGGAGTTGCACGTGTGATCATAGGTCCCAGCCAAACAACACCATTTCTCTTGTTACCTCTTGCTCTCTTTCTGTCCTCCTTCTCTCCAGTTCTTGTCTTTCACCTCTTTATTTTTATTTGTTGTTTTTTTTCTTAATTTCTTTCTTTTTCACTTCTGTCTTACTATTAACTTGTTACTCTTCTCTTACTTTTGGACTTATATAAAGAGGCCACTTCAATACCTAACCTCAGACCCCAGCAACTGAAAGTGAAGGAGGCAGTGAGAAGGAAAAAATAGAGAAGGAAGTGAACAAAAAGAAAAGATACATGAAGAGGAACCAACAGAGTCATTCTGGCATCATGAAAAAACAAAACAAACAACTCCTCATCCCCAAGAGAACATGAGGCAGCTATTGCAGGGGATTCCACCTACAAAGAAATAATAAATTTGAAAGAAAGGGAATTTAAAATATTGATGGTAAAGGTAAAAAATGGAATTGATGAGAAAAAGGACAAACAGAACCAAAGAAATGGATGAAAGATAGGAAGAACATAAAAAGGATATGGCAGAGCTTAAGGAATTGAAGGAGTAAATCAGGGAACTTAAAGTTACAACAGAAAATATCAATAACACATTAGGCCATGGAGAAGAAAGAATCTCAGAGCTAGAAGATAAAGTTAATGAGGTAACTTGGTTAAAGAGGCAGAAAAAAAAAGAAAGCAGAATATTCACTCAAAAATTATGGACATTCATAAAATATTCAAACATATGAATTATGAGGATCCCCTAAAGGGAAGAAGAATGTCCTAAAGGAATGGGAGTCCTACTGGAGGATATCATAAATGAATACCTCCCAAGTTTTACTAAACTTTCTGAGACACTACTTTTAGAGACATCTTGAACCCTGGGTTATCTCAACACAAACAGACCAGTCCAAGACACATTGTAATGAAGCTGTCCAAAGTCAAGTTGAAAGAGAAAATTCTACAAGGACCCAGGAGTAAGTGCAAACTGAACAATGGTGGCAGATTCATCAGGGTACCTATGGCCTTTCAGCTAAAAATTTCCAAGCCAGAAGAGAATGGTACCCTATGCTTTAACCTTGTAAAAAAATAATTTTCAACCTAGAATTCTGTATCCTGTAAAAGTAAGCCTCAAAATTGTTGGAGAAATCCAATCTTTTTCTGACATGAAAACATTGAGGAAACTCACCACATCAAGATCAGCTCTGTAGGAAATACTTAGACCTATTCACAACATGTACTATCACAATGGACCACCAACAAAGTAAATACCCAGAAACTAGTGAACAAAATCTAGCTTCCACAATGGCACAAAGAATAAAAATTAGTAATGGACTCTCACAGTATAACATGAATTGAATTCCACCATACATATTGGTTCTCTTAATAAATGCTTATGGCCTTAATTTTCACTGAAGAGGCACAGGCTCGCTGATTGCATAAAAAGATGAGGCCATCTATATGCTCTTTCTAGGAAACACACCTAAAATTGAAGGACAAATCAAGATTCAGGGTAAAGTGTTTGAAAACAATATTTTAGTCAAATGGAGATCAGAAGAAAGGAGGACTCACAATCTTATTTTCAGATACAAGTGGATTCAAAGCAACTAAATTTAAGAAAAGAAAAAATGGTCACTTCATAGTGGTGAAGAGAAAAATAGAACAAGAGTACATTTCAATTCTAAATATTTATGCACCCAACTTACATGCTCCTAGGTTCCTAAAACAGACCTTGATTGGTGTGAGGAATACAATATCTCATAACATCATAATAGATGGGGACTTTAATATCCCTCTGACAGGATTTGACAGATCCTCTAAACAGAAACAAACAAACAAAAAAGGCTACAAGGCACTTAAATGTGACCCTAGAACAAATGGGCTTATTTTATATATATATATATATATATATATATATATATATATATATATATATATAGAACACACCATCCCAAAGCTAGAACATCCCAAACCCTAGAACAAATGGGCTTATTTTATATATATATATATATATATATATATATATATATATATATAACACACCATCCCAAAGCTAAGGAATATATATTCTTCTCATCAGCCCATGGAAATTGTTCCCAAATAGATCATATCTAAGGATATAAATCAAACCTCAGCAAAATTAAAATAATTGAAATTATATCTTGTATCTTCTTAGACCACAAGGCAATGGAGGTGAAACTTAACTCCAACAAAAGCTTACATCCCCACACTAAAGCCTGGAAATTAAACAAGCTTATACAGAATGACAGTTGGGTCAAGTAAGAGATGAAGCAGGAAATTGTTAAATTCCATGAACATGACAACAACGATGCTACAAGTTACCAAAATCTGTGGGATAGTATAACAGCAGTCTTAAGAGGAAAATTTATCACATTAAATGCCTACATCTGAAAAGCAGAAAGAGAGTACATCAACAAACTAATTAATCATCTCAAGAAAGTGGAAAAAGAAGCACAATCTAGTCTCAAACCTAGCAGAAGAAAAGAAATAACCAAAATTAAATCATAAATAAATAAAATTGAAGGTAAAAGAATCATTTGTAAAAGTATTGAAATAAAAAGTTGATTCTTTGAAAAAATAAATAAAGTAGATACACCTTTGGCCAGATTAACTAGAAACAGAAAAGTAAAATATCTAATAACCTCAATCATAAATGAAAATGGGAAATAAGAATAGATATCACAGGGATACAAGAGATTTTCTCTGACTATTACAAGAAACACTATGCTAATAAATTAATAATGTGGAGAAAATTTCCTGGAATCACACCCTCTCCCTAGACTTAACTATGAAGAAATTGATCTCTTGAACAGAACAGTATCAGGTACTTAGATTGAAGAAACAATAAAAATGCTTCCAACATCAGCAAAAAAAAAAAAAGTCCAGGACCAGATGGCTTCACATCAGAATTCTATCACATCATCAAATATGAGCTTACATCCATACTGCAGAAATTATTCCAAAATATTGAGAAGGAAGGAATCTTCCCCAATGCATTCTATGAAGCAAATATTGCCCTGATACCAAAACCAGGAAAAGACTCAACTAAAAAGGAGAACTATGGAACAATTAAACTAATAAATATAGATGTAAAAGTACTCAACAAAATCTTAGCCAATAAATTATATATACACATTAAAAAAATTATACATCATGATCAAGTAGGCTTCATCCCAGAGATGCAAGTCTGGTTTAACATTTGCAAACCACAAATGTAATTGACTGTATCAATAGAAGTGAAAGGAAAGACTCTAATACTGTAGTTCTCAATCTTCCAAATGCCACAACTCTTTAATACAGTTCCTGTGGGCCATGAACCATAGGTTGAGAACCACTGCTCTAATAGACACAGAAAAAGCTTTTGATACAATCCAGGACCTTTCTTTAGAAGAACACTTAAGAAAACATGGCACATTTCTTAAACTTATTAAAGGCATCTACAATCAACCCACAGTTACTATCATACCAAATGGAGTAAAACTGAAAGCTTTCCACTTAGAACTGAAACCAGACCAGGATGCCCTCTATTGTTACTGCTATTCAACATAGTATTGGAAGTTGTAGGCTATGAAATCAGGCAAGAGAAGGATATAAAGGGCATCCAAATAAGGGGTGAGGTGGTAAAACTCTCACTCTTTGCTGATGATATGGTCTTACATTTAGAAAACCCCAGAGACTCAACCACAAGACTCTTGCAAGTGATCAAGAAATAAAACAGCATCTCAGGGTTTAAAATCAAGGCCCACAAATCAATAGTCTTTTTATATATTAATAAAAGCCTAATCAGAGACACAATTCCCTTCTTAGTGGCTTAAATGGAAATGAAATACCTAGTAGTATACATAACAAAAGAGGCGAAGAACCTCTACAAAAAATCATGAAACCCTAAGAAAAGAAATACCAGAATATATTAACAAATGGAAGAACATTCCGTGATGCTGGCTGTGAAGAATCAACATTGTTATAATGTCTATACTAATCAAAGAAATCTACAGATTCATTTCAATTCCCATTAAAATAACCACATCATACTTGAAGATCTGGAAAAAAAATACAGCTTTGTTTTGTTTGGAGACAAAAAAAAAACTCATATAGCTAAGCCAATTCTTAGTAATTAAAATCAAAGCTTGAGGCAGCCCCTTGCCTGACTTTAGGCTATATTAAATGGGCACAGTAATAAAAAAAAAAGCATAATATTGGCACAAAGTAGAGACATAAATATTTGGTACTGAATAGAAAACTAAGAGATGAAGATGGCCTCTGTGGCACAAAGGAGTAGGGTGCCGGCCCCATATACCAGAGGTGGCAGGTTCAAACCTGGCCCCAGCCAAAAACTGAAAAAAAAAAAAGAAAACTAAGAGATGAAACCAATCTTTTATAGTCAACTGGTCTTTGAGTAACCAAACAAAGGCATACCCTGGGGAAAAGAATCCCTATTCAATAAGTGGTCCTGGGACAATTGGATAAAAACTGAAACTTAACCTGCACTTTTCACCTCTTACAAAAATTGATTCACAGTGAATAAATTATTTAAATCCAAGGCATAAAATGATAAAAATCATATAATAAAGTGTAGGAAAAACTCTTGAATATGTTGGACTGGGGAAAGATTTTATCAAGACTTTCATGGCAATTTCAACAATCAAAATAAGCAAATGACAATTATATTACAAATCTTCTGCACAGCTAAAGACACAGCAATCAAGACAAATAGATATCTTTTAGAATAGGAAAATATATTTGCATGTTATGAATTTGACAAAGCTTTGATAACTAGGTTCTGTAGGGAACTCAATTTAATTAACAAAAAAGGAGTCACAATCCCATCTATTAGTGGGAATGAGACATCAACAGAATCTTCTCTGAGAAAGATAGCTGAGTGTCTAAAAAACGTGACAAAAATGCTCATTGTCCTAATCATCAGAGAAATGCAAATAAAAACCACCTTGAGATACCACCTAACTCCAGTGAGAATAGCTCACATCACAATTCACGAAGTTGTAGATGCTGACACAGATGTGGAGAGAAGAAAATACTTTTACACTGTTAGTGGGACTGCAAACTAATGTAACATTTTTGGAAAGAAGTATAGAGCATCCCCAAAGAACTCAAACTAGATCTCTCATTTAACTCTGAAACCCCACTGCTAGGCATCTATCCAAAAGAAAAAAAAAATCATTTTATCATAAGGACATATGCACTAGATTATTTATACATCTCAATTAACAATCACTAAGATGTGGAAACAACCTAAATGCCCATCAACTCAGGAACTGATTACCAAATTGTGGTGTATGTGTACCATGGAACACTATTCAGCCATAAAAAGACAGTGATTTGGCTCGGCACCTGTGGCTCAAGTGGCTAAGGCGCCAGCCACATACACCTAAGGTGGAGGGTTCAAATCCAGTCTGGGCCACCAAACAACGACAGCTGCAACCAAAAAATAGTTGGGCATTGTGACGGGTGCCTGTGGTCCCAGCTACTTGGGAGGCTGAGGCAGGAGACTCGCTTGAGCCCAGGAGGTGGAGGTTTCTGTGAGCTGTGATGCCATGGCACTCTACCCAGGGGGACAGCTTGAGGCTCTGTATCAAACAAAACAAAACAAAACAAAACAAAAAACGGGGATTTTACCTCATTTGTATTAACCTGGAAGGAGTTGAAGCGCATTATTCTTAGTAAAGCATCACAAGAATGGAAAAAGAAATATTCAATGTACTTAATAGTAATATTAAGTCAGTAAATGATCTAATTCATGTCCACATAGGAAGAAAAACTCATTTTGATTCAACTTTGGAGGAGGGAAAATAAGGGAGGCGGAAGGGTGCATTTGCTTCCACTGAATGGGCACAATGTAGGGGTGAATGACATACCTTTTGGCTACAGGAGATAACTACAAGGACTCTACCTAACAAATTCAAATATTGAGACTTGGTTGCACCCTCATATTAACCTGAAAAAAAAAAAAAGATTCTTCCATTATCTTTCAGCATTCAGTTTCTTGGGTTCAATATTCTGGTTTCATGGGTCAGAAAACAAGTTCCCTTTTTTTTTTTCTTTTCTTTTCTTTTTTTTTTTTTTTTTTTTGAGACAGAGCCTCAAGCTGTCCCCCTGGGTAGAGGGCCATGGCATTATAGCTCACAGCAACCTCCAACTCCTGGGCTCAAGCGAGTCTCTTGCCTCTGCCTCCCAAGTAGCTGGGACCACAGGCG
>CAUYTI010024889.1:0-16942 GCA_963575145.1 Galago senegalensis | reverse complement strand
GCAGGTCTCGAACTCGTGAGCTCAAGAGATCTTCCTGCCTTAGCCTCCCAGAGTGCTAGGATTACAGGCATGGCCCCCACTAGATTTCAACAGCTTTTTTAGTTTATATCTCTGAGTCCAATCTTGCCCACAACATCCAATTTGATCCACTGCAACCAAAAGCAATCCTTATAACAATTTTGACCTCCTCAAAATTCCTTTCAGTGATTAAAATTCATTGAATCCCCCAAATTTGTTTTTAATTTGCATTACAGGTATCGATATTTATATTGGACATTAAAAACTTTAAAAAACATGTATTTATTAATGGATTAAAAACAGCAACAAACCCATTAGATCTAAATATCACATAGTTTTGAAAAAAAATCTTTTATTTCCAATATAAAAACATAGAAAAGAGAGTAATGATAGTTTTACATTTTTGCAAATCTCCCAAATTATAAATAAAATATCAATAAGGGATTAACAGTAAAAAAATTAAGATCCACTGTTTTAATAGATTGTAAAAATTTTAGGGCAATTATATGACTTATTCCATGTTGAGTCCTATGAAGACTAGCCCAGAGTTTGGTGCTTAGTAAGCTCAAAATAAAGATTCATTGTATCATTCCATGACTGCCTTGATGTTCAGTAGATGAATAAACAAAGCAAGTTAATTATGTTACAGATGAGAAAAACAGCTAGTCGTGTTCTTAGATAAGAACTAAAATCTATGATTTTGTAGCTCCTTTGTGCTAAATCTTAAGGAATTCAGTCTCAAATTTTTTTAAAAATTTTTCCCACCGATGCCAATATTTGGAGAATTGTGTGGTTGATTAGTCACAGAGAGAAATGTTAAAAAGTAAGATAATTTAAACAAACAAACAAAAGGGTATATAAATTGATTTCTGCTAATGCATTATACAGAGTCTGTCCAAAATGTGATTAACAATTTATGGATTCTGAAGAGAAAATGGTGTATTTGTATAATGGATGTACGAAGAAGAAATTTATCCGCATGGACCCCAGAGGGCTGTTACTATGATCAAATATCCTCAGGCTGTGTTGACAGTACGTGTGGAAATAATGTGTTATTATCTGAGTTTTAAGAAAAATTCATGAGCTGTATCAATAGCTTCCCATCAAGATGGAGATACAGTAGACTATATGCTTTATAGACATACATAAATCACAACAAAAGAAGGTTATAAATAAGTTGAATTTGTTTTTATAGAATTCTGTTTCTAAGTCTACTTACTATGATGCTGATATTTGCCAAGTGTAGTGTTTTGCATACATCTGTTTGATCCTTAAAGCATGATGGCAAATTAATTCTCTAGTATCTCATAGCAGTCACGTGCCAGTGCCATTATGGTGCCTGATGAACATCAGTGGAGGGGTCACTCACTAACCCCAGAATAAGTACTACTGTAATTTTGAGAAAAGTCTATATATTTTACTTATCATTGTGCAAGTAACTAACAATGCCTTAATCACATTCTCTGCATGTCCTTTTTGTTATGTTTTCATCTTTGGATGTGTGGCTGGTCTCACTCATGGGGGCAAAGGTAGCAGCAACCTTTCTTGGTGATCTTTTCACTACTTGTCTTGAAGCTCTTCCTTTTGGTTTGGTATGAACCTCCCTCTTGTCACCACACCTTGTCCTTGATTGCATTCATGTTCACAAAGGTTCATCGCCATTGTATACATTTTGCGGAGACCACGCACATTAGGGGGGCACCTTCAGTGTTTTCTTTACAGAGTTTGTTGGGCCAAATCTTTCAAAAAGTATTTTCTTCCTGATTCTTTGAAGGAAGTTGTAACTAGTGGCTGTTTGTTTCCTAAAAAATCACATACAAATTGTATGCTGCAACATCAATGATGAAAATTGCCAGTGGGCCAATGCCAAGTTCCTCTGTGGCAGGAAGATGTTCTCAAGCACTGTTCAAGTGAGTCAACACCTGCTTTAGTGGCAGTATAAAAGTGGATTACATCAGGCTGGGCATCTGTCACTGTTGGATCTTCATACTGTGTAGAAAGTATACTTAGCTCCTTCTATAGCTACCCTTTCTTTCCCCTTTGGAATATAACCTATAAACATCATGTAGGGAGAGAAGGCAAATCTTACTGTATCAGACAGAGAGTTTTTCACCAATGCTGGCCTAAGTTCTAAAAGAAAATCCCTTTTATCACTGCAAACAGCACCAACTGTGGTTATATTCTTTCGAAGGAAGTCAAAAGCTATGGCAATGGAGGTAACTTTCTATCCGTGGTAACATTTCTTCTGGACTGATCCAAAGGACAGATCTTAACCTGTCTTTTTACAATCTCAGAGCCACTATTATAAATTTTCAGAAGATTCTCTGATTTCCCTGCCTATGGCTCCGCTGCAAATTAATAGTTGGTAGAAGAATCACACAAAAGATTCCCTGTGATTCCGTACTTCCCAGGTTTGGGTGGTATGTGGAGTCTGAGTGAACAATGTCCACAGAGTGATATTAACTCCTCGTCTATAGTGACAGACTCATGAGGATTGCACTAATGTGAGAACTTATTTATAGCCGTATTCCAAAGCTCTGGAATTGGAGTAAACTTACCAAGCTAGAAGTTTCACCTGTTACAGCATCATCAAAATGCATGCTTTTCCGTAGGAGTGAAATTCTGTGTTCAGACAACACAGTACTGTAAACTGGAAAATTCTCCTCACTGAAAAGATCTCAGATACTGTTTTTATTTTGCTGGTATACACCACAATTTAGAAGATTTCCAATTAGTCATAATAGTTCTTTTATGAAATTGCTAGAATTTTGGATATGTCCTTACATAAACTCTTGGACTAGCTGTAGTTTCTGGTTTATAAACTTAATAATTACATCAATAATTACCTGGAAAGCATCCAATATGGTTTTGTGTTCTATTCCTAATTGCATTCCTGGTCAAGTCCTCATAACAATAACAGATCGTAGTCTCCCCTAATCCTTTATCAACGGTGAGTTCTATGTCATTCCTGACGGCACTGTTATCTGAGCTCTATTTTCACAACTGTCCAGGGTCTCCTCAGAGGATTCATAGTTTGCATTTCTTTTTCTCCACCATCATCATCTTCTTTCTCTTCACTCTTTTCCTTGATACAAATAATTTCACATTTCACCTCTACTGATTTTTCTTGTTCATTATCTGAAGTAGTCAAAATGTCCTTACAATTTTTTAAAAATCTGATACCATCAGTTCTTCCTCTATTTCAGCTTCCAGCAAGTTATATTGCTCCTTCACTATATTTGTTTCTGCTTCATGTGGGAAAAAAAAGTAAAAAAGGTAATTCAACACTTATATAAGTAGGTTTATAGAATTATCATATACTCTAAGTTTTTCAGTCATACATGCCTTGGTCTTCACCAGACACAAATATACCACTTACTAACTTCACTCTGAAAACACTTAGAAAAAAAATAGAAGACTGGATTTTTCTGGAAAAGTGATTAGTAAGAAAAGAGTCAAGAGCCACTGACCCAAGAGTGCTGATATGTAAAAGTGTCTTGGACAGGTGGATAAGGATCTAATAACAAAGGTATAAACAGTGAAATTACAACTCCCACAAAAATAAATATACAACAACAAAGCTCTGGCAGGGTCAGTCCCTCAACCACCCCCATCTGTATGCAACTACTAAATTGTGCATTTACATTGTTGAGAAAACAAAAGGTCTCTAAATATTCCCTTATGCTATTTTCATGGGCAAAAGCATCAATTTTGTAGCCTTGCAAGATACTCACCCTTTTTGTGCATTTCTGGGAGCAAATCTCAAAGAAATATGTAGGAAAAAGAATGATTAAACTTCAGTGCATAAAGGAAATATTCAGGAATATCTCAAAGCATTTCACATAATTCATAGACTATTTCTAAGAGCAACATACGCTTCTCTTAATGTAAAATTACCTGCTATTAATTCTGATCCTCTGATACAGCCAATTTCATTTTTTATGACTAAATATACCTCTGTGGTAAAAGAAAAATGCTCTTCGCTGATTCCAATGCTTTCAAATGGATTGAAGAGATGCATAACATTAAGCAAATATAAACCTCTGGGTCATTTTATAGGAAAAAAAGGTAAAATGCCATGGAGATGCAAGTCTGCTTTGTTACATTAATCCTATGGAAAACAATTTGTCTGAGAACACACACACAGTGATTTTATTTTTCTTCAGGGGTTCCAGTCAATGCCTAAGAAGAAGCAATTTACTAAGTCGTACCTTGGGGCATTGTAATTCACCACACATGAGTGAACATTTTGCTTTGGGAAGGTAGTTACTCATGGCAAGATCAAATCTATCCAGTTCTATTTTGCACTGGCAACAGGAACTTGTATAAGAACAACAATTATAGTGTAGTGTCCACCTTTTTATTTTGTAGCAATTCTTTAGTGCCTTAAAATTTTTAATCTACCTTTTAGCACCTTTCTAATTGATTTTCTCTGTGTAAAAGTGTAACCTTAACAATGTAACATAAAGTAAAAATAGAATTACTAAGGGATTTTGTGTGTACGTGAGTGAATTCTACCTCTTCAATAAAGCTTTCTCGTGAATCCACAAAACTACCCTTAGCTCCTTTTCAGTGTCTGTCATTCAAGGTACATTAGATTTAGTCCTGGTTTATATTATTTTCGGTATTGATCAGAGACTGTACATATGCGATACATGTATCACTTAGTCATCTCAAGAACATTAACAAGTGGGTATCGGTTTCTTTCTCATATCAGGAAGTTAAGGTTAGTAAGGACTAATGTTCCCAAGATCATATTATTAGTATATAGCATAGCTTGGTTTCAAACTTGTCCATTTTATATATCAATTCTTATTTTCATACATCATGTTAATCAAAATTGAACTGCTGTGTCCTGAGACACTTGATTTGACTCACACTAAGCATTTAAAACAAAAATTGAGGTACGTAAAACTCAATTTTAGGCAATTCTTAGCTCTAGAGGCATTCAAATATATTACCACAAAAAAGAAATGTCATTTGTTATAGCTATTAGACGGACAGAAATTCAAATGATTATCTGGTACCTGTTCTTAAGGTGCATTTCCAAATAATAAACCATTCCCAGGGTTTCTGAGCCCACAAGAATCACATAGTGATCTCTTAAAGCTCAAGGGCTTCAAAAATGACGTGAATTCCCGTCAAATACTCTAGTTGACTCTGATTGAGGATTCCCCACTGGCCGCACCTCCCAGGGCACCAGGGTGTGGATATGTTCTGATATGTCGTTATGACCATGAAGGACCAGATACCATTTCATTCTTGACTGCATCATTGCTTTGAAGCATTTCTACAAGTTGAAGTATATAAGTGCATTCATGAAAACTTCCTTATTTTTCTTAAACTGAGTATTAGTATTAGTGTGCTAGCCCCCCACTCCCCACCCCACCCCACCCCTGTTTATCCTGTTTTTGTCCCCGTTTTTAGGTTCATATGACTGACAAGTTGAATTTTGTTTGATGAATTCCTTTCTGTTACCTTTGGGACCAAATTCAAATTCAAACCCCTTAGCTTGGCATACCAGACCCTCTATCATCTGCCTCATGATTAGTTCCCCAGCATCATATCACATAATTTGGCAGTTTCCCCTCACACCTGTGCTCCAGGCACGCTGAACAACTCGCTCTACCTTGGCGATGCTCTATTTGTCATGCCTCAGTGCCTTCACATGTGCTACCCAGTGGGGGCTTCTGCTTGTTTCCCTGCCTGGCAAAATCATGTTCATCTCTCAACAAAACCCGGTTCAAAGGCTGACTGGGAATAGTCCCACTTGATACTGCCCTGGATAAGGTAAATTCTACACAGCCATAGATAATGACATTGATACGGATGTAGACAGAGATACAGATATAGGCATATACAGAGGGTGCCAAAATATATACACATTTTAATAAAGGACAAAACTATTAATATTGTAATACTAATATACTGATAACCAAAAACATAATACAAATCCCATTTGAGCAGCTCTTGTGCTACATAATTGCAGAAGTCAAAGGTAACTTGAGTATTACCATTTTCATACTGGCATGAAGTGAATTCATACAGTTCTTCCTTTCTTAAAATGTGTATTCAGCTTGAAGCACTTGTGGTATATTCAAATGTTACCACTTGCACATTCAAATTCCAGTGAGACTTTTGAACATACATTGAAAGTCAGTATCACCAACTTCTGTTATCCATATAAAACAAACACAGTTATGTTAAGTTTAATAAGATGGACTATTAGAATGAAACATTTTACGTGCTATAAAGTATCAAAGAATTTAGAATTTCCACCCATTTTCTATTTGCTTCAGTTGGTTTAAAGTGAGATGGGTCAAATATTCAGCATCTCTGAAGAGACATTTCTCCTCTTCCTTCCTTTGTTGAAGCTCAAAGGTTTTGTATATTTTTGTATGCATTAGTGGTGTTTACCCAAAGCATGTATATTTTGTAAACAACCTGAGGGATTTTGAATGGTGATTGTGATGTTACACTACAATAAATGTAAGTAACTTTAAACCACAATTTTTACTTAAAATGTAACTTAATTATTTTATATATCCACATACTCTCTTACTGCTGCATGTATTTTTAATCTGCTGGAATATTTACCAGACTGAACTTGGGAACTACATATTTTTTACCTTATATGGTAATAGCTCCATTTGGGGGGCTCAATAACTTGGAGAATTAAATTACTAGGAGGCATATTTTCTCAGCTCACAGGCAAACTTTATCACTATTTTGTTCCTGAAAAATGGAACAGGTGACACTGTCATCATTTCAACCACTATCCATTCTATTGCTTTAACTTTATCAAAGGAGATGTTTGATAAAAATCACATGAACTAAAATCCTTTACATTTGAAGAAAAGATTACATAAACTTATCAAAGAAATCATTTGCTCTAGATTAAGACATATTAATCACCATAAATAGCAGTAATGAATAATAATCATTGGTTTAATACAGTACTTTGAAAAATGTAGCTGGTCCAGATAAGATTTTAATATTCCAATGATGAGAACCATGTGTGTGCAAGTCCTTATTCTGACACCATCATTGAATATTGTCATGTAGCAAAAAATGCTTGGAAATGTAAATAATTATCCATTTTGACATAAGACACTATCCATTACCTTGAATCAAGGATGGATATATATGACTTCAATTCATCTTTCACTGGCAGGGAAGATGCTATTTATCTATATCAACCTGATTGCTTCTAATACAGCCACCAGAGACTAGATGGTTTGATATGAATTATTTTCAAGATGTAAATGTACAGAAAAAGTTTTTGTTTTTCAAGGGATATTGAGGAAGATATAATTTTTTAATTAGAATTTCACTTCATGCCACTGACATCTTAAAATTACATCATTTATGATTTATATAATCGTGGGATCAAGGTTTATTCTGGTGTTTATATAAGTCTGATTTAATAGAAATAATTTAGAAGATAATGTCATTCTGTACTGTCAGAAGAGATTTTTCAAAGTAATAAAATGTATGACATAAAATTCCAGTGAATATAAAGTCCTGCAGAAGATCATGCCAATTTTTTCTCATATTACTGTTTAAGAAGAATTCAAATCAACACATTAATTTATGAGTTTTCCTATATCATCTAAATAACCAAATATGTCCCCAAATTAAAGTCAGCCTTTCTTGTTCAAGTTTCTGTTCTTCCATATTGACTTTTTAACTACAGAATTATACTCTTTTTCTTTTTTCTGAACTATTCCTGAAATATTGCCTTTAGATTATGTATTTTTTGTGTACCGCAAGTCAACTAAAAACTTAGCGACTTGAAACAGTAATTTATTACCTCATATGACTTTGTTTTTTAAGAAATTTGGGCACTGTTCATCTTTGTAATTTTTTTGCTCAGTAAAGCCATTTACAGGTTGAGTACTCCTCATCTGAAATGCTTGAGACTAGAAGTATTACAAATTTTGAATTATTTTTAGATTTTGATCTATTTTCATATACATAATGAGATATCATGGGGATGACACCCAAGTCTAAACACAAACTCATTTTATGTTTCAGACACACCTTATCCATAGCCTGAGACTATGTATGTATGTATATATGCATATATGTATGTATTTAGACATACATATACCCTGGTCTCACTCTGTGGCCCAGGCTAGAGTGCTATGGTGTCTGCCTGTCTCACAGCAACCTCAAACTACTGGTTCAAGCAATCCTCTTGTGTGAGTCTCCCCAGTACCTGGAACTGGAACTATAGGCACCTGTCACAATGCCCAGCTAATTTTTTCTGCTTTTAGTAGAGAGGAGGTCTTGCTCCTGCTCAGCTTGGTCTCGAATTCCTGAACTCAAAGGTCCTCCCATCTTGGCCTCTGAGAATGCTAGAATTATTGGCATGAGACACTGCACTTGGCTCATCCTGAAGATGGTTTTATAAAATATTTTTAATAATTTTGTGTATGAAGCAAAGTCTGAACATTTGGTGACACCTTTGCTTACCCTTATCCACCAACATGGACAATTTGGTTGTCCGGTATCATCTTTCTTCCTTACTCTGAGTTTATATACTACAGTAAACAATCATTTTCTTACACTTATTCTTGAATAAGTACTTAACAAATACAAAAGTATGAAATGTCAGTAATACAGTGTCAAGATGATGTGTTTGGGGTAACCAGGCAGCACAGAGAAACATCACTGGACTACCTGTGTCTACTCTCAAACAACAGCATGGCAAACAAGGGCAAGCTTTCAATCTCCATTTATAATGCTGGGTATGATTCAAATAGGTTTGATAATTTTTTTTTAGGCAAATAAAACTTTTAGAAGCAGTTAAGGGACTAGGAAGTCCTTCTTGGCCTTTGGAGGAGGTGTTCTGCTGGATGGCTCTGTGAGACATTTCCTCCAGAGTCATCTGCCTCATCATCTGTTTTGATTCCATAAATTGACATGACTTCTTGCTTTTCTAAGAATACATGCTACTATAGTCCTTTATATGCTCATCATCCATTTTTACCTTGTTATCTGCAGGCACTTTTACTGTAGTGTGAACAACATCTATAATCTCCTTAATTCAGAACCAGTTCAGCTTATAGGCAAAATGCCTATATGCCTCTGGCCAAAAAAGCAGTGTGAGAGAAAGCAGTGAAAAGACTTTGTGCTTATAAGAAATTGAGGCAGAATCCCATGTGGCCAGGTTGGTTGTGAGCCTAACATGACTAAGGCTTCAGCTGGAATAGCATTTACTGTGTTAAGGAATTAAGATTGACTTTATAAGGCCAATAAAAATGCCCTTTGGAACACTGGCCAGATAACCATCAGTAACCTTTCCTGATCTGTGGTGAGTAACAAAGGTCACTTGCTGATGGGTCTGGGAATGGAAATGTGCTTGGGGACCTCAAGAGAAGAGGAATTTACCCAATGCATACAGGTATCTAATGGCACAAATGAAACTTGGGCTCGTGAAAGGCTTTTGAGAAGTCCAGCCTGAAAATTCCTTATAAAAGTTTCCAGCAAAACCCCCCTGACTTAAGGCCTACATGGGAGCAGAGGTTTGCACACAGATTCCTGTATGCCCAAGAAGTTTCTTTATGCCTTGTTTAAAGATCCAAAGTAACAGCCTCCAAACTGGCAAGGTCAACAAGGGCAGGTATTCAATCTACCTTGTTCCTCCATAGCCTCAGGCATCATCAGGTAAGAACAAGCAAGTAATGGCTAACAACATGTTCTCCATTAAGTTATGTTAAATTGGGTTATGTTGAAAGGGTTATGTCAATAGGTGTATGTTGAGTGGATTATTGGAAGCTAATAACGAGGTAGTCACATGATGTTTACATGGATCAATGAGGTCATTGCTGTATTGTGTGCATGTACAAAATTCCCTATATAAACCAACCGCAAATAAAGAAGCTCACCATTTTGCCTGAGCGAGCAGAAGGTCACCTTTATTTAAAACACAATTTCCAGAAGCGTGCTTATTCTCCACAACATTGCTTTTCCATGAGACCCATTTGGCAACATCAGCTATTTCACCCTTTGTCAAGGAATGAACACAAGGAATTTCATTATCTACATTAAAAATATTTTCAATATCCCCTTTTTTCAGCTTATTGGTGGACTCTGAAGATGAATTTTTTGCATAGTTAGTAAGGAGGGCAGACATCCTTTTTTTCATTCAACATACGGAGTTTTACAAAGTCACCAGATTGTTATGTCACTTACTATCCTCACTCAATATAGTACCAGGTATATACAACTGTGTCATTAGTCCCCGTGTTCCATACACTGGCTATAGAATATATGCCATCCTTCATGCTAAACTCCTTTTGAGACCTACATGCATATCTCCACTCACTAATGCTAACTGCTCTTCAAGAACCTGTTTTCAGTGAGGTTGTTGGATGTTTTCTTGTTGATTTGTTGGAGTACTTTGTAGATGCCAGTTATTAACCCATTGTCAGATGTGCAGCATGCAAATATCTTCTCCCATTCTGAATGTTGTCTCATTGCTTTGTTGATTATGTCCTCAGCTGTGCAGAAACTTTTTAAGTTGATCAGGTCCCATTTAATTTTTTTGTTGCTGCGATTGCCTTTGAGGTCTTCTTTATAAATTATTTCCTTAAGCCATTATTATTAAGAGTTTTTCCCACATTTACTTCTAGAAGGTTTATAGTTTTGTGTCTTAGGTTTAAATCTTTTATCCATTGTGAGTGATTTTTGTGAGTGGTGAGAATGCAAATTCTCTTTCAGTCTGTTACATGTGGCAGCATCATTGATTGCATAGAGATTCTTTTTCTCAGTGTATACTTTTGTTTGCTTTGTCAAAGATTAGATGGCACGGTGAGTCTGATTTTATCTCTGAATTCTCTGTTCTGTCCCATGGATTTATGTCTCTATTTATATGCCAATATCATGCTGTTTTGATCACTATAGATTTGTAGTATAGCCTAAAGTCTGGTAAAGTGGTGCCTCCAAATTTGTTATTTTGTAGAATTGCATTAGCATTTGCATTTATTTTCTGGCTCCATACAAATTGTAGGAAGTATTTTTTTCAAGATCTGCAAGTATGACTTTGGTATTTTCATAAGGATTGCATTGAGTCTCTAGATTATTTTGAGTAGTATAGATATCTTAACAATGTTTATTCTTCTAAGCCTTGAGCGTGGTATGTTCTTCTATCTAGTAACATCATTGGCAATTTTTTTTCTTCTCAGCCTCATAGAATGCTGAGAAGGCACTACAGCTGTGAGCTACTGTGCCTACCATTGCAGATTTTGATATTTAAATTCTTGAATGTCCAGCACAAAGATGTATATAGCTATTCTCAGTTGTTTTATAGCATACATATTTTCTCTTGGAAAAAAGTGAATAAAAAAAATAAAAAGGTTAGTGAAAAGAAAAAATTCTATATAACAGCAACAAATGGTGAAAATTTCTTACTCACAGTCAGGTAATTGGTTACCATACATAGTCAATCCAACTTTCTTTTGATTATAGTAAGCTAGTAACCTTTTCATATCTTTTCTTTAGATTTACTTGTGTTTTCATAATTTAACATGATTTTTCTATAGGTTGAATATATTTAATAGTTTTATTTTTATTTAATCTGGCCATCTCTGCCTTTTAATTGTTTCAGACTATTTAAATTTTATATGTATATTTTAATAAATTTTTTGGAATCTGTCATTATTTGCTTTCCAAAGGCCCCTTTCTCTATTTCACGTTCTGTTTGATTTAATTGAATATATATATTTTTAATTCACTTGTATATTTTATTTGCTTCTTACCTATATCTTTCTTTTGTTTTTAGAGAATTTACCATCATTGGTCTAGAGTTTACATCATAGAGCTTTAATGTATCATAGTTTACATTCTAACAATACCCTACCATTTTACACACATTTTAAGAATCTTAAATCATGTGAATTGCATTTTTTCCTTCACCTTCTGCTTTTTTATGTCATGAATGAACTTCAGACTGCACTGTAATCATTTTTCCTTTAAATGCTAAATGTTAAGAATACATAAAAATAAGAAGGAAACTAATAACATTTACCCAAGTGTATTCTTTTTCCATTATTTCTTATGTTTAATGTTTATTGTAACTCCATTCATATTATTGTACATCTCTGCCTGAAGAATTTCTTTCTTTCTTTTTTGATAGTTCTGCTCAGTTAGTTCATTTTTATATACAAGAACATGTTTATATTTCACCTTTTAAAACTCAATTGTAGAGAATACATAATTGAAATATATTCTTTATTTTATATTAGAACATTGGGCACACAGATTCACTATTTTGCCTTGAATTGTTTCCTGCTATGATAATTTAGTTTCTCTGCACATCGTGTATCTTTTTCTGCTTTAGGTATTTTCTCTTCATCAACAGTTTTCAGAAAATTAATATAATTTGTGTTTTTATTTCTACAAGTGCCTTTTGTTTGGGATTCACTGGGAATTTTTCATCTACAGGTTAATAGTTTCCATCAAAGTTTGAAGTAGTCTCAGTCATTATTTTGTTCTTTTTTAAGGACTCCAGTGCCACTTAGTTTAAACCACTTGTTATTGTTCTTACACTCACTGAGAGTCTGTCACATTTTCATCAAAATTTTTCTTTCTCTGGGTTTCATTTTAAATAGCTTCTATGGCTAGATCTTTGTGTTCCCTAATCTTTGATATTACAGTGTCTAATTGAGATGTGGGTATATTTCATCTCAAACTATATTTTTCACTAACTTAAATTCAATGAGTCATTTGGATAGCCTCTATTTTTCATCATGCTGAGATTTTTGTATATTTTTTAAATAAATAAAGCTTATTTATAATAATGTACTTGTCTACTACTTCTAACATTTGTCTCCCTTTTTCTTTTTTCTTTCTTTTTTTTTTTTTTTTTTTTTTGTTTCAAGGTAGAATCTCACTCTGTTACCCTGCCTAGAGTGCAGTGGTGTCATCATAGCTCATTGCAGCCTCAAATTCCTGGGTTTAAGCAATCCTCCTTCCTCAGCTTCTTGATCCTCTTGCTACAGCCTCCTGAGTAGCTGCAAATACAGGCAATCCACCAGAACATCCTTCCTTCTTCTTCTAGAAACAGAATCTCATTGCTCTGGCTGGTCTCCAACTCTTGGGCTCAAGTGATCCTCCCACCTAAGCCTCCCAGAGTGTTAGGATTATAGGCATGAGCCACCAAGCCTAGCCTTTGCCCCATTTGTATGATTTCTGGTATTGTTTCTATTGATTGAGTGTGGTGTTTTTGCTTATTTATTTTATTTGGTTTTGTTTTTCTTTTGGCATAGTGTAGGATGTGTTTTACTGCTACTTTGCACTCTCAATTCTTTTGTTTTTTCTCTCTAACTAATATCTTAGTATTTTTTGTGCTGCTATAAAAATAATATAGACTGTGTTATTCATTCATTCATTCATTCATTCATTTATCTTTAAGGCACAGTCTCTCTTTTTCTGTTTTGTGGGCTAGAGTGCTAGGACCTCAGACTAGCTAATTATAATGTCAAACTCCTGGGCTCAAATAATCCTCCTGTCTCACTCTGTGAGTAATTGGGACTATAGGCACACACTATCATGCTGGCTAATTTTTCTATTTTTAGTAGAGACAAGGTTTCTGTTTGATTAGGCTGGTTTTAAACTCCTGGATTTCACACAGTCCTCCCACCTGGGCTTCCCAGAGTGTTGGGGTTACAGGCATGAGCCACCACACCCAGTTGAGGCTGGGTAATTTGTAAGAAACAGAAATTTATTTTGCTTACAGCTTTGGAGGCTGGACAGTCAAAGGTCAGGGGCTGCATTTGGTGAGGGCTTTCTTGATAAGTAAACAATATGAGGGAAGGCATCACATGAATGAGTGTACATGTGCAAGTAAAGAGGGAGCATAAATTCCCTTTTTATAAGAAACCAACCTGCAAGATAATTAATCCATTCCCATAACAATGGCAGTATTCCATTCAGTCCGCCCTCAGGGCCTATTCACTTGGCATTAGGCCACACCTCCCCACACTGTTGTATTGGGAATTACATTTCAAACACATACTTTTTGGGTGACACATGCACAATGTAGCTGATGGCAAGTATAGTAAATCTGTCCTTTCTTTTCTTTTAAAAATGATTATTTAATTATTTGGGGGATTTATTGTTGAATGTAATTAAATTATTAGAAAACACTTTGATCCTTTTGAGGTTTTCATTTATTCTTTGCTAGAGAGGCCCAGAGCAGTCTTTAGGGCTGAACTGATTGTCTAAGGCAATGCCCTTGTGCGTATCTACTGAGTACCTCATTTATTACGGAGCCTTCTTTATTCTGTTGGGTTTACAAACTCTCCTTGTACCTGAAAATTTTAGGCTTCATTCTGGAAAAAGTTTTCTTAGTCTTAGAATATTTTTCATACAAATGTGCTAATTCGTGCTCTGCTAAGGACTGGATTAGAACTATCTATGTGTTCCCAGAGTGCATTCTCTGTCTTTCTCTCTTTTTTAATTGGTTATCTTGCTCCATGAATTCTGCCCCGGCCTTCCAAAGCTCTTAAGTATGTTTTCTAAACTGGAGGAAATACATGGAATTACTCAAAATTTTTCTCTGATCTACATGGCTTCTGGGAATTAGCTCTATGCAGAAATCTGGTATACTCACGGGGCTCACCTTATTTATTTCTAATTTCCGTTATTAATATTGCCACACTGACTACTTTCTAATGCATGGGTATTGTCTTTTTACTTTTCTTAATTTTTTAATGTTGAAGAGTCAATTTAGTCCCTATTATTTTACTGTAGATGGAAGCAGAATTGTATTTATTTCTTTAAAATGTTTTTATTTGTTTAAAAACTATTTGTTTTTAGTTTTCTAGAACTAATATGATCTCTAATGGTTAAATTGTACACTGATAGAGAATAAATTGTTTAAAGTTAGGACATTGCAAGTTGTCATGAAATAAGTTCTTTTTGGTGATTTAGTTTCATCGTCTATGGTTAGAGTTAGGGATGTGTTATGTAGTCCTCCCTCCACAATCCCAAGTGATGTATTACTATAAAGCAATTTGGGATTAAATTAAAATCTCCATTTTAATATTTATTAACTCTTATTCCACAAATAATTTATAGTTCAGGAGAGACTTCACCCTTTACCCCAGGTTACTGGCAAACCCCTGACATGGTATGTGCTCATGTAAGCTGATGCCTCCACGACCTTAAAGCAGGGCACATAGACCTTGTTACTTGTCTGCTAACCTTTCTCTGAAATTAGAGAAAAATGAATACTGATTGAGAGATTGCCTCCAACGGTCCAAGTTACTAAGACAGGTGAATCAGAAAAGAGTGACCAAAAATGTAAGATAACTCCAGATAAGTGTGGACTCCCAGAATCCAGAGGGTTCAAATAATGTTTACCATCTGTCACGAGATGCTTATAGTTTCTTATTTCTTATGCACTGATTTGTCTTGACTGAACATTAGTCAGGTGTCCTTCTGCCCTACAGGTCTCTTGACTGTAGCTCCCTACCACGCCTGAATAAGAACCGAAAGGGGAACATGCCTCCTGTCTGCTTAGCTCATGTTTTTCTAATAAACGGGGGCAAATTTCCTAATAAATGTGATTGTTTTACCTTTTATTTACCTACCTTCCCCTTAAAATGTTCTTGTAAACCTTGCTTACCTCTCCTTATAAAAAACAAAACAAAACATTTTTCTGTTTGATTTTTACATGCTCATAGATTGATGAGTACATAAGAGTATCTTTATTCCAATATTCTATTTTTTTTAATTAATTTCCTTATACATGTATATATTAGGATTCCACTTTTGTCTTTACGGAATTAAAAAGGCTAAATTTAATGATAATAACAATATTTAACATAAGGACTGAGAACAAAAACTTCATAAAAATCAAATGAAGACAAATACATTCAGAAAAGAAATCAGACAATTGCTGCAACAAAATAATGCAAAGAAAGTAGCATTCACATTGTCAGATAGAAGTATGTCTATCATAGAATACTTTGATCAGTTAACTTCTTCTTATTGTGTTTTCTCCAAAGTCTCAAAAAAATAGGCAACTAATATTTATAAATGAAAGTAACAGATAATTTTAAAAAAAACAGATCATGCTAAATGTTATAAATAATAGAAAAAGAAATCTTCAAAATCTTTCTACTTAATCTGGATACACCTGATATTAAAATTGGAGAAAATATATTATTATAAGGGGAAAATTACAAACATATTTCACTTATAAATGAGGATGCAATATGATGAACAAAACATTAATATGTTGAATATTCAATATTCTCTGAATAAAATCTCTTCTTATCCATGTCTGAATCTCTTTTTATTTGACAGTTGTATAATTCAATGTTACACATATTTGTACATATGTAATAGTAAGGGTTTATGGAATGGTATCTGCTAAATATATATGTGTGTTACTCACATGCTTCTATGCAGCACCTAAAATCAACAGGTGTTTTTCAAGAGCAGAGATCAATCTACTGCTGGCCACAATATAGGGGGTCCATTTGTTTCTGTGTATGGTTGCATTCATTGCTGCCTTAAAGCCTGTAGGGCCAGAAAAGCCTAAAATATTTACTATCTGATTCTTTAAAACAATACTTGTAATGCCTGTTTTCTTTTCTTTTCTTTTTTTTAAGACACAGTCTCATTTAATTGCTCATGGTACATGGCATCACACAGCTCACAGCAACCTCCAAATCCTGGGCTTAGGTGATTCTCTTGCCTCAGCCTCCTGCCCACAATGTCCGGCTATTTTTTGTTGCAGTTTGGTTGGGGCCGTGTTTGAAACCACCACCCTTGGTATATGGGGCTGGGGCCCTACCTACTGAGCCACAGGTGCCACACTGTCATGCTTCTTTTAGATACCCAAATATACCTGGCAACAGTACAAAGCTTCTATTCTAAAGGAAAAGTTAGTCCTTTTTTGTAACCT
>CAUYTI010024886.1:0-11073 GCA_963575145.1 Galago senegalensis | reverse complement strand
AACTCCTGGGCTCAAACGAGTCTCCTGCCTCAGCCTCCCAAGTAGCTGGGACTACATACAGGCGCCCGCCACAACGCCTGGCCATTTTTTGGTTGCAGCCATCATTGTTGTTTGGCAGGCCCAGGCTGGGGATTTGAACCCTCTACCTTAGGTGTATGTGGCTGGCGCCTTAGCCACTTGAGCCACAGGCACCGAGCCCAACTCAAAGTCTTTATCCTCTAGCTCTGATGTTATTTTTCTCCATGGCCTAACCTATTTTTGATATTTTATACTACTTCTTTACATTCCCTGATTGTCTTCTTCATTTCTTTAAGCTCATCCATATCTTTTCACTCTTCTACATATCTCTCATCTGACTTTTGGTTCTGTCTTTCCATTTTCTCTTCCAATCCCTTTGTTGTCTGCATCATCCATATTATAAATTCCCTTTCTGTCAAATCCATTGATTATTTACAGGAGGAGACTTCTTTAAGAATTGTCTCATGGTCCCTTGGAAGAGTTGCTCTAATTTTGTTATTCATGGTGCCTGAATTTTTCTTTTGGTTCCTCTTCATGTGTGCTTTCTACTCGTTCACCTCCTCATGCACCTTTCCCCTTCCTCCTTCCTCCATTGCTTCAAGTTACCTTGTCTCAGAGTTTGGGTGAAGAAGAGGCCTCTTGATATCGTGTCAGAAAGGAGAGAAGGGTAGCAAAATGAAAGAAGAAAAAATAAGAAGAGAAAAAAAATAAAAATAAAAAGGAGGGAAAGAGAAAGAAAGAAAAACAAAGAAAGAGAAGAAAAAGAAAGCCAAAAAAGAGGGGTAAGGGGGATTAACAGAATAAAGTGTAGAACAGGCACGATGGAGGACAGGAAGGTTGAGAGTGATACAGAGATGTTATTGTTCTTCAAGGTGGTAAGGCCACATCCATACCTCAAGGGTTGTGAGCAGCTGAGCTGGGTGGGTTCCTTAAAATTAAGCACCCCTTATTTGTCTGTCCATAGCCAGACTCTTTCTCTGTCAAAAATAGGAAGAGAAGGAAAAGAGCAAACACAAAAACCAAGAAGAATTGTAGAGATAAGCACCCCATGCTCAGACATGGCAGTTCGCTTCATGTGCTCCTCCAGGAGAATGGCTCTGGGAAAGATTTCTTTGAAGATTGAGCTTCTGCACCTGCCTATAAGATACTCAGAAATATGCAGAAAGACTCTCACAAAGAGATCTGGAGAGCAAGAACTGGGGTCACAGCTGGAAGCTCGAACACATGTCCAAGTTGGGTTCTGTTCTCTGTCTTCTTCCTTCATTAGCATTATAATCTCTAGTTTCCGTTTGGGCCAGCAAGAACAGACAGTCAGTCTCCTTTATTTTTTTACTCTAAACAAAATCAATTGTATATGTGTTCCTCAGCCTTCACACTGAATTGTAATCTTAATGGTAGCTTCCTAATTTTACTTCACTTCTTTGTATCTATGTTAAATTCTTACTAAATGTTTGAAAACATATAAGATAATCAGTAAAGTTAGGCTTGGTCTCTGACCTGAGCGAGTCTCGACCTCCCTTCAAATCAATCATCTCGTATGCAGTTCCTTTTCCCTGCATCTCCGATCAGAGGCTCCGAGAACACCTTCATATTAAATCATAGCTGTGTACATTAATACAGTCATGGGTTACAGTGTACTGTTTTTATATACAATTTGAAATATTTTCATCAAAGTGGTTAACATAGCCTTCATGTCATTTTCTTATTGTGTTAAGACATTTATATTCTCCATTTAGAAAGATTCACATGTACCCTTCCTTGTAAGATGAACCATAGGCTTGATCCCACCAATCGCCCTCCCTCCACCCATCCTCCCCTCTCCCCTCCCCTCCCTCTCCCCTTTCTCTATATTTTTTATTTCCCCATAATTGTTTCATAGTAGGGTTGAGTACGTTGGATACTTTTTCTTCCATTCTTGAGATACTTTGCTAAGAAGAATATTTTCCAGCTTCATCCATGTAAACATGAAGGAGGTAAAGTCTCCATCCTTCTTTAGGGTTGAATAATATTCCATGGTGTACATATACCACAATTTAATGATCCATTTATGGATCAATGGGCACTTGGGCTTCTTCCATGACCTAGAAATTATGAATTGGGCTGCAATAAACATGATTTTGAAGTATTTCTTCTTTCACTATTATCTATAAGATTTGGTATGATCTGTTTTTTGAAATTATCTTTTACTTCAATTTATAAATATTAGTTCTATTTTTTGAGACTATGGAAAAAATTAATAAGAAGTTAACTGATGACTTCATACTAAACCTCAGAGTCAAAGCATTCTATGATAGATATACTCTTATTTGACAATGTGAATGCTACTTTCTTTGCATTATTATTATTATTATTGCTTAATATTTCAATGCAGCAATTGTCTGATTTCTTTTCTGAATGTATTTGTATTCTTCATTCTTTTATTTATTTCTTTTTGTTATCTATTTCTTTATTTATTTTTTATTAAATCATACATGAGGTACAGTGTGCTGGTTTTATATACAATTTGAAATATTTTCACCAAACTGGTTAACATATCCTTCATATCATTTTCTTAGTTATTGTGTTAAGACATTCATATTCTACATTTAGAAAATTTCACATGTACCCTTATAAGATGAACCATAGGTGTGATCCCCCCAATCACCCTCCCTCCACCCATCCTTCCCCCTCCCCTCCCATACCTCTCCCCTTTTCTCATATTCCTGGGCTATAATTGGGTTATAGCTTTCCTATGAAAGCTATAAATTAGTTTCATAGTATGGGTGAGTACATTGGATACTTTTTCTTCTATTCTTGAAATACTTAGCTAAAAATATTTTCCAGCTCCATCCATATAAACATAAAGGAGGTAAAGTCTCCATCTTTCTTTGTGACTACATAGTATTCCATGGTGTACATATACCACAATTTATTAATCCATTCATGGGTCCATGGGCACTTGTGCTTCTTCCATGACCTAGCAATTATGAATTGGGCTTCAATAAACATTCTGGTACAAATATCTTTGTTGTAGTGTGCGTTTTGGATTTCTGGATTTATACCTAGTAGAGGAATTATAGGATCAAATGGCAGGTCTATTTTTAGTTCTCTAAGTGTTTTTCAACATCTTTCCAAAAGGGATGTATTAGTTTGCAATCTCACCAGCAGTGTAGAAGTTTTCCCTTTTCTCTTCATCCATGTCAGCATATCTTGTTTTGGGATTTTGTGATGTGGGCTAGTCTTACTGGAATTAGATGATATCTCAAAGTAGTTTTGATTTGCATTTCTCTAATGATTAAGGATGGTGAGCAGTTTTTCATATGTCTCTAGGCCATGTTCCTGTCTTCTTCTGAGAAGTTTCTCTTCAAGTCCCTTGAGCACCCTGAGATGGAATCACTTGTTCTCTTCTTGCTAATGAGTTTGAGTTCTCTGTGGATTCTGGTTATTAAACCTTTGTCAGAGACATAACCAGCAAATATCTTCTCACATAGTGATGGCTGTCTGCTTGCTTTATTTACTGTGTTCTTGGCTCTTCAGAAGCTTTTTAGTTTGATGAGGTCCCAGTAGTGTATTTTTTTATGTTGCTTCAATTGCCTGGGGGGTCCTCCTCATAAAATTTTCACCCACACCAATTTCTTCAAGTGTTTTCCCTACACTTTCTTCTAGTATTTTTATAGTTTCATGTCTAAGAATCAACATTGTTAAAATGTACACACTACCCAAAGCAATATATATTTCTAATGCAGTCCCTATTAAAGCCTCACTCTCATACTTTAAAGATCTCGAAAAAAAATAATACTTCATTTCATATGGAATCAGAAAATACCTCAAATAGCCAAGTTTTACTCAGAAGTAAAAACAAAGCAGGAGGAATCATGCTACCAGACATCAAACTATACTATAAATCCATAGTAATCAAAACAACATGGTACTGGCACAAAAACAGAGAGGTAAATGCATGGAACAGAATAGAGAACCAAGAGATGAACCCATCTACTTACCATTATCTGATTTTTGACAAGCCAATTAAAAACATTGAGTGGGGAAAAGATTCCCTATTTAAAAAATGGTGCTGGGCAAACTGGCTGGTGACCTGTAGAAGATTGCAACTGGACCCACACATTTCACCATTAACTAAGATATACTTTCACTGGATTAAAGATTTGAACTTAAGACGTGAAACTATCTTCTTCATTCTTTACAAGGTTTTTGTTTCTAGTTTTTATCTTAAACATTATTATTATTAAATTTTAAGCCTTTTTAATTTTGTGAAGACAAAAAGTGGAAACCTAATAAACACATGTATATGCAAAATAAGAAGAAGACATTTATATTCTACACCTAGTAGATTTAACATTTACCCTTTTAAAATGAGCCATGGTGTGGTCCCACCAATTATCTTCCCTCTGTTTATTCTCCCCCCTTCCTTCCCTTTCCTCTCCTTTTTCCCCTTCATCTTGGACTGTAGTTGGGTTATAGCTTCTTTATGAATGTGTGGGTGCTTATAAATTGGTTTCATAATAGGGCTGAGTACATTGGATACTTTTTCTTTGATTCTTGAGATACTTTGCTAAGGACAATATATTCCAGCTACATCCATGTATTAATGGATTAATAAATTGTGGTATATTTACACCATGGGTATTATGCAGCTCAGGAACTTTATCCTCTAACTCTGAAATTCTTTATTCTGCATGGTAATCTGTTGTTTTTACTTTCTACTGCATGTTTAAGTTCCCTGATTGACTGCTTCAATTCCTTCAGCTCCATTATATACTTTTTTATATTCTTCATATCATTCATTTCTTATTTGATTCTATTTTTTAATTTCCTTTTCATTATTTCCCCTCTCTCAGAAATTTACATCATTGTTTTTACCATCCATATTTTTAAATTCCCTTTATGTCATTTCTAACATTTCTTTATAAGTGGAATCTTTTGTGGTAGCTACCTCATAGTCTTTTGGGGAGGTTGTCCTGGTCTGCTTTTTCATGTTGCCAGGATTTTTCTACTGTTTCTTCCTCATGTGTGTTTTCTTTTTGTCTGTTTCCTTGTCCTACCTTTTTCTTTCTCTACTTCTTGCTCTTTAAGTTTCTGTGCCTCTGACCTAAGCTGTTGAAGTGTTCTTTTGGCAATGAACTAAAAAGACAAGAAGAATGAAGAGCAAGAAGGAATAAAAGTTTTTTAAAAGAGAGAGGAATGAGAAAGAAAAGGGGATGAGCAAAAGGGAAGATTGACAAAAAGAGAGGAACAGAAAGAGAGAGACAGGAGTAATAGTGTTGTACAGTAGAGTACTTTAACCCACTCCCACAAATCTCAAACTCTGGAGGGGATGGATTGGGAAAGTCCCTTGATATCTGCAGCTCTTTGCCAACTTGAGCAGACACAGGACCCCACCTCCACCAAATAGAGAAAAGAAACCAAAATATTATAAGCCAACCAAAACAAACAAAAAAACTTAAGAGCTAAATTTTTTGGAAAAAACTAATATCAGAGGCAGGAAGGCTAGCAAAAATGATGTACTTTTTAAGTGAAGGCCATGGTGAAAAACTATATTAACATGAAAAACATGAAGAAAGAAAGAAAAATAAAAATCTATGGGAAGAAAATTTGGAAAATAAAAAAGAGAAAAATATTAAAGAAGAAACAAGCAGACAAATTAACAATAACAACAAAAAAGGGGGGAAAGTATGATTATATATATATATGATTATATATATATATATATGATTATATACATAATATATATGATTATATATATATATATGATTATATACATTATACATATATATATGTGATTATATATATATCTTGCTGCATATTACCTGTGCAACATGTGATCTTCTGGGATATGAGATGCTATTCACTACACAGCTGTATAAAATAGAGAATAGAACCCTCTGCTGACTTTTTTGCCCTCAAACACAGCAGGCCTGGGAGCTTGGATCTATCCTCAACCCACTTAATATACACACCTCAGCCTTTCCAAACCATGTTCCTTAGCTAAGCAGTGGCTATCCCAGAAAAGGGTGTGTTGCTTTAGTTTCTCAGGAAGTGGCTGCCCACTTGTCAGGCACCTGGGAACATCTTTGCTTTAGGACCCTGAGGGCTGAGCCTGTGAGGCAACTTTCCTATAGTGGTTGTGAATTGCCTGCAGCTGAACGTTGAAACCTCTGTTCTACCCTGGCGACTCAGTCCAGGCCTCTGGGCTCTGTTTAAAGTCACTTGTTCTCTTGCTCAAGTTTTCCCAGAACTGGTCTGGCTCCAGGACCCTGAAGCCTAAGCCTACAAGGCAGCTCTTTCAGAATGGCTGCGTGCATCCTGTAATGGAGCAATGAAACTTCTGCTTTGCCCCAGTGGCTCAGTCTCAATCTCTGGGCTCTGCTCAAAGTCACCTGTTCACTAGCCCAAGGTACTTCAACTGTGTACTCAAGTCCAAAAAAACCCCACAGAAAAGGACTTCTCTGTCTGCACATTCTAACCACTGCTGTAGCTGCTGCTTCCTACAGCAGCCGCAGCTGGTGGCCTCAGACTGAATGCATACACTTGCCTCTTCTCCGTGGCTTTTGTCCTCTTCCTGTGGTCCCAAGATCTCCTGCTGCCTCCTTCTGCCCTTAAAAGGATGATTCAGGACAAAGCCCGCAATCCTGAGGTGGCTGGAGTCTTCTCTCCTCTATCTCACAGTGTCCATTTCAAAAAAGCTGTTTCTCTGCCATCTTGGCCTGCCCCCCCTTAAATATTGATATATTATGTCTTTATGTTTATTTCAAAACGTTTTATTTATTTATAGTATTAAGAAATTTAATTATGCTGTGTCTAGATATTAATTTATTTGTGTTTTCCTATTTGGATTTGCTCAGCTTTTTGAACCTGTGGGTTTATGTCTTTTAACAAATTTGGAAAGTTTTCAACTCTACTCATTCTTTTATTCTTCTGGAACCTGATGATATGAATTTTGGATATTTTACTCTTGGCCCACAAGTCTTGGATACTCTATTCATTTTTCCTACCAATCCATTTTGTCTCTGTTTTTCAGTTTGAGTAATTCTATTGATATGTTCACTGATTCCATCTCTGACATCTATGCTTTACTATTGAGCCATCCAGTGAGTTAATTTTTTTCTGTCATTTTAAATTCTATAATTTTCATTATAGAATGAATAAAAATTCATTTGGTTTTTATTATGGTTTCTATTTCTTTGCTGAGATTTTTATGTTTTCATATGTTTTAAAATAATTTGTTCTTCTTATTAAATCATTTGGTAATTTGTTACTTTAAAATTGTTATTTTTTAATATAAGATAATTTCAATATCCAATTCATTTTTATGCTGATATCAGTTGATTGTCTTTAACAATTGAAGTTGTGATTTTCTTTTTTTCTTGACATGATAAGTTATATTTTTTATTGTGCCCTGGAAAGTTTTTCTGTTATGTTAGTAGATTGTTGCAACACACAAGGAGTTGCAACATGGTGAACTGAGCATTCCCCAAGAAGGGACTTTCCTGGCCACCTGGAGTCAGAGGCCAAGGGGAAAATGGTGCTGAGAAATCAACACACAGAGTTCTGTGAAAGTCTGCTGAGACTCAGAGACATGGTCACTATATCAGCCTGCAGTGAGGCAGATATGTGCCACATTAAAACAAATTCTCAAGAGGTTTTATTAAAATTTTAAGGAGTGTGTTTCCAGAATGAAGAAGTGAAGAGCTAATAGTCTCATGACTTAATCAGTCTTTTGATTATGAAGAACGTAATCAGAGTGGAGGCACTAAATCATAGAACAAGTCTCAAGGACAGAAATAAGTAGGTAACAAACAAAGTTACCCTTAGGGTATGGCAGAAAAATTGTGTTACAGCTTTCAAGATAGATTGTCTTGGCTCAAGGGTAATTTTTTTTTCTGCAAATCCAGTTTGTTTTCCATCTTGTGGCCAGATCAATTCAGTGTGATAAGTTTTTCTGCATGTGTCATAATTATCAAAATAAGTTTTCCCACAAGACTCTAGTCCATCAACTCTGAAAATTTTGGTCTGGCAATATATCCAAATAAAGCTCTTGAAAATCACCTCTTAAAATTTGGAAGAAAATGTGGCAAGTCTTTCCTGTAACAGTTACTGCACTACAAATGGCTAAAGAGCAATCTATACTTTAAAAGGTGACTAGTACAACAGTTGAGTTCAGGAAATTAATGTTTTACTGCATTTTGCTCCAGTTTTAGCCAACATGCTTCATTTTACTTTTTCTTTGTTTGGGGGAGGGTTGGAGGAGCTCACAAAGTGGACTTGAGGATTTCCATTACATGAAAAGATATTACTCTGCAATAAAAACAGTGTAAACTGCCTTTTTTCTTAATACCTTGACAAGATTGTGTGCTAAACCTAAGCAAAGTGACTACTTGATAAAATAAAAAAAGTAAATAGGACCCAGAATCACTTTCTGTAGAAATACAGTGCAGGTGGACATTCCAGAGGACTCACATTGGAATGGCTCTGAGCCTCATCCCTCCACTGCTCAGTATGCCTAAGGTAGCAAGGGGTGTCAGAATGTTCATCCACATAGACATAAACCAAGTTTAAGGACATCTGAGTAAAATTCAGTGGAGACAGGATATCAGTAGAATTACAAGAGGATTAAAAATAACCCTTGAGTAGAATTACCCTTTTGGACTTTAGTATGCCACAGCTCTGCTGACTGAAATAAAGCTCTTCCTCTTTTAAGCATGGGTCTTTGGGTTTTTCTTTCTCTCTCTCAGGCCCCGTGTTCTTGCTACATCACTGATAAAAGGATTTCACTACAACAGGAACATGGATAGGAATCTGTCCATCTTCATAGACAAGAAATTTCATTCCCCCTCTTAGAAGCACCAGACAGCTCTGCCTAGAGAGACCTCTCTTCCCTTTTAAGCAGCACCAAATGGTTAACATAAACCAAGAGACCAGAAAAGCACTGAAAATTAGATTTCCATAAAAACCATGGGTTACAAAAATAGCCAAATAAGACTGTGTGCTAAACCTCACACAAACAGAGTACCCTTAGGGGGATGGCAGAAGGGTAACCTGATGGAGATAAAGGGGCCTGATAGAAAGAAAAACCCAAATACTCATGTTTAAAAGAGGAAGAGCTTTATTTCAGTCAGCAGAGCTGTGGCAGACTAAAGTCCAAAAGGGTAATTCTACTCAAGGGTAATTTTTAATCATCAGTAGAATTACTGATAAAATTACAGTAAAAATTACTCAAGGGTAATTTTTAATCCTCTTATAATTCTATTCAAGAGTAATTTTTAATCCTCTTGTAATTCTACTGATTTACTGTCTCCACTAAGCTGCTGAATTTTGCTCAGATGTCTTCAAACTTGTTTGATCTATGTGGGTGAATATTCCGACATCCCTTGCCACCATAGGCATCCTGTGCAGTGGACGGATGAGGCCCAGGGCCATTTCCATGTGAGTCCTCTGGAAAGCCCACCTGCACTATATTTCTAAGCAGTGATTCTGGGTCCTATTTACATTTTTTATTTTATCAAGTAGTCACTTTGTTTAGGTTTAGCACACAGTCTTAGTTGACTATTTTTGTGACCCATGGTTTTTATGGAAATCTAATTTTCAGTGCTTTTCTGGTCTCTTGGTTTATGTTAACCATTTGGTTTCAGCTGGTGCTGTTTAAAAGGGAAGAGAGGTCTCTCTAGGCAGAGCTGTCTGGTGCTTCTAAGAGGGGGAATGGAATTTCTAGCCTATGAAGATGACGGATTCCTACCCATGTTCCTATTGTGGTGAAATCCTTTTATCAGTACTGTAGCAAGAACATGGGGCCTGATAGAGAGAAAGAGAAACCCAAAGACCCATATTTTAAAGAGGAAGAGCTTTATTTCAGTCAGCAGATCTGTGGCAGACTAAAGTCCAAAAATGGCCAAGCTCCCTGATCAGCTTGCTCCCTGTCCTTTTATTGGAATTGTGAGTAGACAGACAAAGGATTGGACCATATTTCTCCTCATTGGAGGTATCAAAGAATGTGCAGGGTTTACAAAAGCAGAAGCATTAGTTTCAAGGACCTAGGAAGCTAAGGTTTTACAAATTCTTAAGAGCCGAGTTGTGTTTACCATGGGGAGGACTTGGCAAGAATGTCCTTGGGCTTCTGTGAGAAGTCTTTTGTTCTTTCAGACTTTACTTTTTCCAGATATTTTCCCTCAGTGCCACCCAGCAACTCAGTGTCTTTTTGTGGTGGTTGTGAGGACTTTCAGATCTTGAAAGGATGGTTAGCACGTCCCCTGGCCATTTATTGTCAGTGGAAAGATCAGTCTCCCTTACATGTGGTGCTGGTCTAGCCTGGTGATTATAGGTGATTATAGGCAGGACTCTAATGTGATCTAGAGGAGGAATTAACCTATCTATACCACCTTCTATTGTTACATTGGAGAGGGGTGGCAGAAGATGTCATGCATCCATTACTTTTAATGAGTGGTGTGATATAAGGAATTCTGCCACAGTGCTTTACTAGTAATCTAGGGAGGTCCTAATAAGTTCAATTTTAGTGAGTTCTCCTTTGTTTGTTGCTTACAGTTATACTCAGTAAGGAAAACTGAGCCTATACTATCTTGTCTGGATAGGAAGTCCTATTAGTATAATCCCACCTATGCCTATTTGTATACAGAATGACATTTTTTTATGGTCGCTAGAATGTGGGACTTACTTAGACTGAAGACAAGTGCAATATGGTGTAGATCTTTCTAATATGTAATAGCTTTCAAAAAATAAATAGGTGTGGGTGCAGTTTCAATCTTCTCCAGATGGCTAAGCAGTTCTCCCAGAATCATTTGTTAAATAGGAACTCTTATCCCCAGTGTGTGTTTTTGTTAGACTTAGGAAAGCTCAAATGACATTATGTGGCTGGGTTCATCTCTAGATTCTCTATTCTATTCCATAGATCTACATTTCTATTTTTGTGTCAGTACTATGCTGTTTTGATCACTGTAGATTTGTAGTACAACCTAAAGTCCAGTAACATGATGCCTCCAGATTGGTTTTCATTTATAAGAATTGTGTAGACTATTCAGGTTCTTTTCTGATTCCATGTAAAATTAA
>CAUYTI010024880.1:0-25987 GCA_963575145.1 Galago senegalensis | reverse complement strand
AAATTTGGTAATTTCCTTCTTGATCTCATCTCTGACCCATCTATCATTCAGCATAAGGTTATTTAGCTTCCATGTTTTTGTATACGAGACTGCAGATTCCTGTTGTTACTGAGTTCAACTTTTATTCCATCATGGTCCGAGAATATGCATGGAATAATTTCTATTATTTTAAATTTACTGAGGGTAGACTTATGACCTAAGATGTGGTCGATTTTGGAGTATGTTCCATGGACTGATGAAAAAAATATGTATTCAGTTTTGTTAGGATGAAATGTTCTGTAGATGTCTGTTAGATCCAAAAGTTGAATAGTTAAATTTAAATCTAAAATTTCTTTGCTAAGCTTCTTATTGGAGGATCTATCCAACACTGCCAAAGGAGTGTTAAAATCTCTGACTATGATGGAGCTGGGAGAGGATCAAGTTGCTCATGCCTGTTAGAGTATCTCTTATAAATTGAGGTGGATTTTGGTTGGGTGCATAAATATTGATAATTGAAAAAATATATATATTGATAATTGAAATCTCATCATATTGAGTATTACCCTTAACAAATACAAAATGGCCATCCTTGTCCTTGCTTACTTTTGTTGGTTTAAAGCTTATTGTATCTGCAAATAAAATTGCAACACCTGCTTTTTTCTGCTTTCCATTTGCCTGGAATATAGATGACCATCCCTTCACCCTGAGTCTATATTTATCTTTTAAAGTAAGATACAATTCTTAAATACAACAGATGTCCAGTCTGAGTTTCTTTATCCAATCAGCCAATCTGTGCCTCTTTAGAGGACGATTTAAGCCATTCACATTGATTGAAATCATTGATAAGCCTGGTAAAATTTGGGGTATCAAGTTGCTCAAAAGTCCAGCAGACATTTTTAATCCTTTTGCCATGTGGAAGTTGGAATTTGATCCAAAGTCTCTGAGTGAGTTTACTTTTGTGGTGGAGGCTTGCACTGGTCATTATGGAGGATAGGTTTGAGAATTTTCTGGAGAGCTGGTTTGGTTATGGCAAATTTCTTCAACATGTGAATGCCATTAAAGTATTTAATTTCTCCATCATAGATGAAACTGAGTTTAGCTGGATACAGGATCCTGGGTTGAAAATCATTTTTTTTTTGGGAAATTAAAAGTTGATGACCATCCTCTTCTAGCCTGAAAGGTGTCAGCAGAGAGATCTGCAGTCATTCTAACACTCTTCCTCTTGTAGGTTATGGCTTTCTTTCATCTAACTGCTGTCATAATTTACTCTTTCATATTAACTTTAGTGAAGTTAATTATGATGTGCCTGGGGGATTTCTTATTCAGGTTGAGTCATGCTGGGGTTCTGAAACTATCTGCTATCTGAATTTCAGAATCTCTTGGCATGTCTGGAAAGTTATCTTTCATAATTTCATGAAGAAGAGCTTCTGTGTTTTGTGAAGCAACTTCTTTGCCTCCAGGGATTCCTATAAGGTGAATATTAGTTTTCTTCGAATTATCCCAGAGCTCTCTGAGAGAAAGATCTGTTTTTCCTCTCCATTTCTCTTCATCTTTGAGTGCTTGGGCACATTCAAAAGCTTTGTCTTCAATGTCAGAGATCCTTTCTTTTGCCTGTTCCATTTTGTTACCAAGAGATTCTAAAGTATTTTTCAGATCTTTGAAGGCTGCAAACTCTTTCCTCAATGTTTCAAAATATTTGGTCATTTTATCTTTGAAATCTTTGAATTCTTGAGATATCTTTGGAATAATTTCTTGAAATTCTAATTCCCTCCTTTCTTCCATTCTTTTAATCTTATTTGCTATCCAAATTCTGAACTCAATTTTTGACATCTCAGCCATCTGTTTATGGATGGGGTCTTCAATTGCATCTGCCCCATTTTTCCTTGGAGGAGTTGATCTCCTCTGGTTTTTCATGTTGCCTAAGTTTTTCTGCTGATTCTGCTCCATGCTGAATTTACACAGTTTGTAGTCCATCCCAGAACTATTCCTCCAGTGGCCACCACCGGAGAAGATGCTGGCTTCCTCTGAATGTCCAGAGAGATAGGGTATGTCTGTCTGGAAAAGCCTCAGGGGTGTGAGCCTTATTGTTCCCACTGCTGTGGCTGTTGCTCTTCACCTCAGGGTACCACTGCTCTAGTATTTTTCCCTCTCAACTGACTGTCCTCTCCCAGTTCTTGGGCATCCTGGGCCCAGTGAGGGTGGTGGGAGCAGTGGGGAATCTGCCTGCCACCAGGGGAATGTGGGGCTCAAACAAGCAGCAAGTCTCTGGGCACCTGGCACTGGAGAGGGTGGCAGGAGCAGCGGGGAATCCTCCTCCCACCAGGGGAGTGCAGGGCTCAAGCAAGCAGACAGCATGTCTCTGGCCACCCAGAACCTGGAGAGTAAGCAGCAGAGAAGCCGCCTGCCACTGGTGGGGTGGAGGGGAGTGCGGGGTGTGGGGAAAACATGCGTTTATCTATCTCTTCTCTCAGCTCAGCTCTCCTCCTTCAGCTTCATTGGGTTCTTTCTGGCCTTTACCTCTCCCTCTGGACTGACATTTTTGTTGAAAGCTAGCTCCAATTTGTCCTTATCCCCTGTTCCCCCATATTCTTCTTGAATGTGAAAATTAGAATTAGGGAAAATAGCTAACCCAAAGATTTAGCAAAATACAAAACTCACTGACACCAAAGGAATAAATAAACAGACAAAAATGCTATTAGACACACAAGTACACAGATGCACAGACACAAGTAAACAAACAGGCAAAAAAGAAACAAAAAAATGGTAATCATAAAATGATTTAAAAAAAAAAAGAAAGAAAAGAGAAAAAGAAAAAAACTGTATTAGACTGCTGTATGCACTCGCAGCAACTGGTCCATAGGAAGCCAGGCTATGGCGATGCCATTTTTGGAGTTTCACAATATGTCTGCTTCCTGACTGCCTGCCCAGCCTCAGCTGTCCTGTTCCAAACGACACCCCTATCTGACCTCCAAATTCAACACAGGAATCCATGCTTCACCAGATTACCTACTCAACTCCTAGTTTCCCCTCGAACTGGAAATTATAATCTTCCATGGGAAGGGGCTGGTTGCCACTGATGACTGAGGATTCAGCTCGGAGCACAAAAGAGTCCTCAGCCTCTGCATATGCCCACAGACTCCACTCGGTGCACTAAAGAGCCCTCAGCCTTCTTACAGAGCACAAAAGAGCACTCAGCCTCTGCAAAGGGGGTCCCAGCCACAGCAGATGCCTGAGGACTCAGCACAGAGCACAAAAGACTTTTCTGACTCCGTAGGGGAGGGTTTGGTTGCTGCTGTCACTCGCTGCTTTAGCATGGTGCCACAATGAGTTTCCTAAAATTACAAAATGTGTTTCCTAAGTGGGGTCTTTTCCCCTCACTTTTCTGTCTGGCCACCTAGGCCCCTGACTCTCCAAACAGGGTCCAAACAGCCCCCCTTTCTGGTTGGGAAATTCTGAGTGGGAGTCCATGCCTCACCACACTTTCTGCAAAACACCCCCAACTCCCCACTAATAGGGAACAGCAGTCCTCCATGAGGGAAGGGTTGGTTGCTGCCATCTCAGGCCACCAGTTGCGAGTGGCCAGCCATTGGCCACCGCGGCTGGCACAGCTTCAGCTACGGCATTGCAGTTTTGGGTCACAATTCTGGTCCAGCAATCCACCTTTTTGGTGCAGAACCCACGTTGCCTGTCTGTGCAAACATTCCATGCAGGGAAGGATCCAGCACCCCCACTCTCACCTGAAACCACCAGGAGAGTTGATCCAGAGATGCATCCTCTCCGCCATCTTGCTTCCCACCTCCCTCTGTCTTCAGTTTTGACCAAAAGTTGGAGGCTGTGTCACAGGGGTGCAGCTAGAGTCCAGGAGACTAGTAATGAGGCCACTGAACTGGTGGCTGCCTGAACAGGGTCAGGGCAATGGGAATGGAGGTACCTGTGGGATTCTAAGGATGTTTCCCAGATGGAATGGCCAGGTTGTAGGGACTATTGGCTAGGCTGATCCCAGCTGCTACTCATTCCAGGAGAGGGGTCAGAGTATTAAAACCCTGGCTCAGCTCCTGTGGCTTAAGTGGCTAAGGAGCCAGCCACATACACTTAAGGCGGCGGGTTCAAATCCAACCCCGGGCCTGCCAAACAACAATGATGGCTGCAACCCAAAAATAGCCAGGCATTGTGGTGGGTGCCTGTGGTCCCAGCTACTTGGGAGGCTGAGGCAACTCCTTGCTTGATCCCAGGAGTTGGAGGTTGGTGAGCTGTGATGCCACAGCACTCTACCCAGTGGAATAGCTTGAGGCTCTGTCTCAAAAAAAAAACAAAAACAGAGTATTAAAACCCTGACCCCTAGAGCCCCTGAGGAAGGGGTCAGAACAGGGTGATGGCAGCCTCACCCTCTTCCCAGGAGATTAGATCAGAAAGGCTTTGGGACAGCTAGGGCCAACCCAGGAGAGGGACAGAGGAGGGAAAGAGGATGCAAGGGCAGCATGATGAGAACCAGCCTTCAGGGGCCTCATGGGTCAGAACTAAGTGGGGCACTTGTCAGCTTTGGAAATGCAGGAAACCCAGCTCAGCCTGGACCTGAAAGCACAACCCTCTGGGGCCAGCCATCCCTGAAATTCTGAGGTCTGGGCAGTCCCAACTGTTCCCTCAGATGTCTTCTTGCCAGAGCTAAAGACAGAACCTTCAATGACCCAGCCCTGGGAGTCCAAGGGCTGGATCCAGTGCTGGATCCACCTGCCACCCTCTCTGTCCTTAGCTGCCCCAGCCCCTACGTCCATTCTGCCCTGACCTCAGGGCCTTTTCCACACTAAGACCAACCCACAGAACCTTTTGTGTCTAATGTTTTGTCACAATACTTTTAGCCACCATCCCCTTCACAATTTTACATACCAATATTATTCTCCATGCTTTGACTGGATCTCCCATCAAAAAGCACCTCCCACTAAAAAGTAGGTACTATCCAAAATTTCAACTTCTAGATTTTGCCACCAATAGATCCTCATCTTTATCCCAGGAAGCACAGGTGGCCACCATCTGAAGACCTCACAGCTCCAAGCCATTAAGCCTCTGCTCAAGATCATGCCTAGAATTTTCTTCCCCCTTCCTCTGGCTGATCCAAACTCTGGGAGAAATATTTCTAACCAAGTCCTGCAAGTAACCCAGCACTTCTCAAGACAGTTTACCAGATTTGTAATTTACCACTATCCAAGGGCTGATATGCTCAATCCTGGCATCAGCCAGTGAGAACCAGAGACCAGAGACCAGGTCTGGCAGATGCATGGAAGTAGTCTCAGCTCCAAGCAAAAGTCTGTAGCAGGGAAGACACTCCTTGACGTTCACCCACTGGGTCTGATGCCTGAACCAATGATGAGCAAGGTGTGCTCTTCCCTCTTTTTCCTTTGGACGCCTCCACATATGCCACTTAGAGCCATGAAAACAGCCTCGGAGCTAAAGGTCAGGAGATCCCCGACAGCAGGAGACTCCACGGGCCCATGTGAGTTGCTTAGTGACCTCTGATTGGGTAGCCTGCCCAGGCATGGGGATGTCTGAGAATTTGGGAAGACCCCAGCTCCACCAAGGACTCAAGGAAATATAGATTGAAACCCCCATCTCCCATAGGGTTCCCACAACATACTTAGCCAAGTCCTGGCATACTAGGGCCACCCAACAAATGAGCGGCCCCCAGTCCCTCATCCCCATGTATCCACCCCTCACAGCCCCGCTGCCCAGTTGCCTGGACCCGCAGCTCTCACTGCAACCCTCTTAAGTCCAGCCACCTGAAGGGTGCTGGCCTTGAAAGATGCCCATTCCATGGCCAAAGAACCCAAGAGGAGGACAGTTTAGTTATTCAGGAACACCTGGAGGAAAAGGAGCTGAGGAGAGGAAGGGTTGGGGGATTCTGAGCTCCTCTGGGTGCCCACCACCTCCAAATCACGGTGCCACCTCCCATGAGTGGGTTCCCGGAGTCTGCACCTCCCAGTCCCCGCCCCCATCTCTCTGAGGGCCGCGTGGCCCTCCTGGTCACATTTCCTGCCCCCACCCCACCCCACAGCGCTATTTAAGGCGCCCCCACCCCGGCGCTGTCAGGTCCAGCCACGCTCGGGGGGGCACTGCTCTGGCAACGTTCCCACCTGCACCTGCACCGCCAGGCAAGCAGGTGGTGAGTTGGGGAGTAGGCAGGGGCACCACCTGCTAGCGGGAGGTGGGACCGGAATGCAGGTGCTGCTGCTGTGGGGACTGAGGGTTGCTGCAGGACACAGAATGCCTGCCGTTCCCCCAGCTTACCTTTGGCCAGGCTCTGTCCTAAGTCAGGCTCTTACAGTCCTCCTTGAATCTTTACGAGGGCCCTAGGAGGCAGAAATATTATTGTTTGCAAATGACCAGAGAGGAAACTGAAGAACACAAAAGATTGTTCTTACCCCAGGCCCCAGTTAGTAAGAGAGAGCTAAGATTTGAACCCATGGAGGTTCCACAGCCTGGCTGTAGGCAGCCTGGTTGGCACTTGGGAAAAGGAACCTCTCTCTACCCTCACTCCTTCCCCTACCTTCCTTCTCTCCCATGGTTTTGGGAACCTGGTGGCCTGTGCCTCCTCTGCTCTGCCATGACAATTCCTTTCAAGAGCCTAGAATTTGGCAGCAACAACTTTGGAGGGGAAGGGTGAGGGTGGAGGCAGAGGACAGGACCAAATGTAACTACTTAGGTTGTTCCTTATTGCTGACCTGTGGAGCTAATGGAAGATGCTGCCTTCAGCTTCTACAAAGCCCTCACTGAAAGCTCAAAGGTTATAGTGAGGCCAGTGGGATGAGATATAGGAGTTGGTGTCAGGGACCTGAGACTTTGAGCGCATAAGAACCTGCTGATAACATCTCTACTAACATCCCCTACTGTTTGAAGGTCACCTTGAGTAAAAGAGAGGAGGGGCACGGACACCTGTGCTACCTTGGATAAGGCCCTCAAATTCTCTTCTGGGAGTTCCATAGGCAAAGGACCCTCAACTTGATCCACATCAGAGAAATGCAAATCAAAACTCCTTTGAGATATCATCTAACTCCAGTGAGATTAGCTTATATCACAAAATCCCAAAACCAGAGATGCTGGCATGGATGTGGAGAAAAGAGAACACTCCTACACTGCTGGTGGGAATGTAAACTAATACATTCCTTTTGGAAAGATGTCTGGAGAACACTTAGAGAACTAAAAATAGACCTGCCGTTCGACCCTGCAATTCCTTTATTAGGTATATTCCCAGATGACCAAAAATCTCATTACAACAAAGATGTTTGTATCAGAATGTTTATTGCAGCCCAATTCATAATCGCCAGGTCATGGAAGAAGCCCAAGTGCCCATCGATCCATGAATGGATAAACAAACTGTGGTATATGTACACCATGGAATACTATGCAGCCATAAAGAAAGATGGAGACTTTATGCCCTTCATGTTCACATGGATGGAGCTGGAAAATGTTCTTCTGAGCAAAGTATCACAAGAATGGAAGAAAAAGTATCCAATGTGCACACCCCTATTATGAAACTAATTTATACCTTTTATATGTAAGCTATAACCTAATAACAGCCTAAGAATATGGGAAGGGGGGAGGGAGAGGGGAGGGGGGAATGGGTGGAGGAAGGTGGATTGGAGGGATCACTTCTGAGGTTTATCTTACAAGGGTACAAGTGAATCTTTCTAAGAGCAGAATGTGAACATTTTAAAATAATAACTAAGAAAATTACACGAAGGCTATGTTAACCAGTTTGATGGAAATGTTTTAGATTGTGTGTGAAAACCCCACACTGTACCCTAGAAGTGCATTAATGTACATAGTTACCATTCAATTAAAAAAAAAGCATTATTAAAGTAATTACTAATTCAGCATCAGAAGAGTTATTTTACCAAAATGATTTACAATTTTAAGCTTGGATACTGAGATATTTAGTTGAAATTCACTTGTTAAAACATGTAGGCCTGATTTGTGATGAGTAGAAATATTTTGGACTATTCATTTCTTTAGTTAACTATTTGAATTAGTTTTAAGTGCTTGATTCAGTTTGTATAAATTATACATGTATGTGTATATTTACATACATATTTACATAAATTCCTATAGAGGCCAGAAAAGAAAGTGCATTTATCTACTCATTTTATAAGGCCAGTACAACAGCAATTACTGGTCAATATCACTGGTAAACATAGATTAAAATATCCTAAAATTAGCAACCTGGGCAAGAGGGGAGGAGTAAATTTAAACCTAAAGGATACAATACACGCTACCTGGTGATGGGCACCCTCACAACTTTGCGCAGACTATACAAAAGCAATTCATGTAACCAAAACATATGTACCCCATAATATTCTGAAATTAAAATTAATCAACTGAGAAATTTTTATTTGTTTAATTTTGAAAATTAAAAAAAAAGAAAATTAGCAATTGGAACCCAGTAACTAATTGAAAAGATAACATGTGACCAGGTTGTGTTTTCTTCCAGTAATACAGGGTTGGTTTGCCATTAGAAAAACTATTAATACAATTTACCTTCTCACCATTTAAGAAAGAAAAATCATATATTCTCTCAATACAATCAGAAAAAATATTTCATTCATTTAGCAAATATTTATTATTGCTTACTGTGTACCATGCATTGTTCCAGGTGAAGGAGAAAAATCCCTGCCTCTGTGAAGATGTATAGTACAGCAGATGGTATTATGTGCTATGAAGAAAAATCAAACAAGTGCAAGCATTATTGGGATGACGAAAAGGGGCAGAAGTTTGACATTTCATGTAAGATTATCAGGAAAAAGCTCCCTGTGAAGATGACATCTGAGAAGACCTGAAAGAGGTAAAAGAACAAGCCACAGATTTAAGTGAAGTACAAGAATTCTCTTTCAAAGTACTGCCTACAGTCAGTGCTTTGGCTCTGGGCAGAAGAGTACCTAGAGTATCTGAAGAATTGTGTGTCTGGAGCAGAGTGAACTGGGGATGATGGGAAGAACTGAGATCAGGTGGTGGGGTGACATCACGACAAAGGAAATGAGATCAGATTGCACAGGGTTTTGTTAAGAACTTTGGTTTTTCCTGCAATAAAGATTGGATGCTATTGAAAGAATTTAAGGAAAAGAAAGTAACAAAACATAATTATACTTTAACAGGAATACTCTGAGCATTGTATCAGAATCCATTGTAGGTGGGAAGGCTGAAAGTGGGTAACTAGTTAAGATGATACTGAAATAATCCAGACAAAAGATGACAATGGCTTGGATCAGGATGATCATACTAAGGAAATAAGAAGTTATTGAATCTTGAATATACTTTGCAGGTAAAGATAACATCATTTGCTGACAGTAAGGGAGGGTTCTGAGCATGTCTAGAAGCCACAGTAATCAGAACTGTTGATCTAATCCCAGCATGCTTTGTGAAGAGGACTTCTGGCAGCCAGGCCTAGAAATAAGTCCTCTGGTCAAGGTTCTTACCTAAGGTAAGTTTTAGAGTTTAGTATTCAATCAAGGGCTGTCCGAATTGTGGCAAATAAATATTATGAATAGGAGGTTAGAGGATAATAAGAATGTCCCTTGCCCGAAGGGGAAGAGGCCAAGAACACATTATTGAGCCAGGGAGGCCCATTGGCCTGTCATTCACAGCACAGGCTTATGGGTAAATGGACTTTCTCTACACACTCTACAACACCCTTGGGAGATAAATAGGTGACAGGTACAATTTCTCCCATTTTTCATGAACAGGAAATAAAGCCCAGAAAGTATAAGTGGCAGGGTTCCAGAAAGTTTTTTAAAAAGAGACTACACCTTCCAAAGTCAGCCACTTTTCTTTCTAGGTGAAAAGTCCTACATCAAATGCAAGTATTTCATGTTGAGACTTGCTGAAAAATCTTTTGAGATTTGTTGATGAAGCATTATTCAGATCTCATGGAAAAAAATAGCAATTTATAACTGTGACATTTTGTAAATGTTTCAATTTTCTGCATAGCTAATTATGCTTCCCAGGACTTTTCCTAGATCTTTCTTGACTATGTGAATTAGTGATGAATTACTTGGCATATTTCTTCTGATTACACATGAAATCAAACTTCTTTCCAGTGTTTTTCCTCCCTCTACTTCTTTCCTAATTATCTGTACTACTGAGAAAGAATACTGATATCTACTCTCATTTTTAACAAATTTGTGTTACATGATTTTTATGTGTACGTGTCAGCTTACCAAATTCATTGTTCAACTCTGGAAAAGATAGTCTTGTAGTGTCTACTTTATGTTCGAATTAACTTAAAAATTATATAAATTCATCTCTCCATCACAATAGACTTCTCAGTAATCTCTTTGGACTGAAAGATATAATGGGCTTAAAATACAGGTATAAAAACATGACACATACAGAACATAGAAAGCATAGAAAGGAATAGGCACAGAATAGAACTAAATCTTAGATGCCTCTTCAGTTAAGTCATAAAAAAAATGTTGTTACACTTTCATCTTGTATCTCAACTGGAGTTCTTCTTGAAGGCATTCAGCATACCAACTTTCTCAGAACTTTTCCTTATTATGAGAAAAGGAATAATGTATACTTCAGAAGTGTTCTTTTTTAAAAAATTCATTTTTGAACATAGAGGATGCCAGATTCTTTGACTTCATTTGTAGTCAAGTGTAAAGTCCTTAATGTTCATTGTCTTCTGAGATAATTAGCTAGACAAGTAATTAAAAATAACACAAATGCCAAAGAAGAACAATAAGAAAACTGGCCATTTTCCCTGTGTGAGTTACAGTGCCTAATGTCTCTGCTGTCATTTGGAATGTGTGAACCATGCTGGTAAATAGATGAAAAAGCCATAGGTGGTCACACAATCACAGTGGTCAGCAGCAGGACAATGAATAAGAAAGAATGAGCTGGACAAGGGAACAAAGAAAGGGACTAGGGGCAAAATGAATTTCTTTCTTTCCATTAATCACAAAAGTCTCTGTCTCTTTCTTCTCTATGGTACACTATTTCTCCCTAAATCTGAAAATGATATATAAGAATAAAAGTCTGAAATCACTTTGCCATCAACCAGAGGACCAGTCACCCATGAAAACAGGGGCAGCCAGGTTCTCACAGCTGCCAGAGCAGAAACTAAGAAGAGAAGCCTGCTGGTTTTACTCTCCCTCAGAGGGGCAGCTCTGTCACAGATACCTCCAAAGCAGTTGGTAGCAGTCACTGCAGTAAGAATGCATTGACCCTCTCCAGAGCTGGAGAGAGGTTCTGTCTACCGTACACCAATGACTGGGTGTAAAAAGGTAAAGTCACTTGTGGCTTCTGCTTACAAGGATTTTATTTTAATATATAATTGAGGCTTTTACTCCCTCAGCTTCTTTACCTGTATTTTTTTCATGTAATAGACCATATGTATGTGTATATATGTCTGATTAAATGAATGCAATGTGGTCAGTACCTCCCTGGTTTTGCTTCAAATCTTTATTGATACCGGAGCTTAATAATGCTTACAAAAATTGTTTAGAGTCATAAAAACATTCAGGGATGTAGCATGTCAATGAATATTTATTCATATGAAGACATAGACATGGTATATTACTAAGTTAAAAATAACATCAGTAGAGGAAACAAGTGAGAAAAGAAAATCGAGGAGTTACTGTGGGGATCAGATGATGTGGGTCCTTATAAAATCATTGCATTATTATTTTTCTCCATATTAATACTAAAAAGGTACAAGCTAAAAGAATTTTTTGATGAGTTACAGGATTTCAAATAACTTATATTTTCTTTGTTCCTTTCTGTATACTGATTATGAAAATTTCCTACAATTTTTGTTATCATAGGAAACAATTTCAATGAAATCTTACAATAAATCCAAGATATGGTAATCACTCCTTCCTTGCCACAGCTACAAGGTACACTTAAAGAGTACATTCAGGCTTTCTCTCTGGGTAGGAGCACATACCTTTCAAGCCACATCTCTCTCCCTACAGCAAGAAAGATAAAAGAAAATCACTAGTATGCAGCCGCAAGCTCAGAGCTCACACACATCAGGGCTGCTGCTTCTTATTGTCAGCGTCTCAAATGCTTTGATCTGATAGATTCTGGGCCCCAATATCTAGGCCTCTGAGTCCTACCTAACCAATTTCTGCCTTAGCCACTCAATTCAACAAGCACCTATTACCAGTGATGCAATTTCTGCTATTTGGGGGTTCAAAATCTAGGAGATTGTCTGGTAAACCAACATTAAACTTACAGTAAGCTGTAAGAAAATGTATAATAAAGGTAAATAGAGGGTATCTCTAGAAGAATAACCTGAACATGAGCTGAGAAGGATGAGAAAACCTTCCAGGAAAGGGATGTCTAAGGTCAATCTGAAAGGATAAAGGAGAATAAGCCAGGAGGGTGGGTGAGCAGGCAACTTGGCAGAGAAGGCACCTTCTTCAAAGACACAAAAGTGATAGACAGGGGGGAACCTCTCCTAATATGCATGATGCAATGGTACATTTCAAAACTATTAAGAAATGAGTATAATTGTGATGGATTTGTTACTTAGTTCAATGTAAGCATTTCACATTGTATACCAAAGCAGTACCCTGAACCCCATAAATGCATCAATGTACAAAGTTATGATTTAACAGAAAATAATTTTTAAAAAAGTGATAGACCTTTCTCTCCCCCTCTCCTCTCTCTGCCTTCTCTGCTCTCTCTCTCTTCTCTTCCCCACTCTCTCCTCTCTTTTCTCTTCTCTTTCTCTCCTCCTTAGTGCTGCTCTGCAGCCTCCCTCCCCTGCCAATAAAGACCTTTCGTACAAGCAAAAAAAATAAGTGATAGACATATGCTTCTCAGATATTGATGTGAACATAAGTCACCAGAAGATTTTGTTAAAATGTAGGTTCTGTTTCAGGAGGTTGTGAGTGGGTCTAAGATTCTGCATTTCTAATAAGTACTCAGGTAATTTCAACAGGGCTGGTGGAAGGACCACGCTTGCTGGAGGAGGGACCATACTTTGCGTTGCCAGGGGCTAAAGCAGCACATTTCCAAACATTGCTGAACATTGGAATCACTTGGAGACTTTTAAAGTACTGGTGCTGATTCCCACTCCCAGATGTTTGGATATAATGGGTGCAGTATGTAATTCAAACAGCAGGTCTTTTAAATCTCTCCCAGGTGGTTCTAACATGCAGCAACATTTGAGAATCAATGACATTCAAAGGACCAAAAGAGGGATTAAAGCCTCCAGGGAATTGGAGGGACATGTAATGGGAGAGGTCAGCAGGTGCCAATCATAAGATCCCCCCCCCAAATTTTCATGTTAAGAAGTCTGGAGATATATATTATATAATATGTATACAAGGATTGTCCAGAATAGATCCAGCCATATTGAACAGGAAAAATAGAGACATACATGGCTGGATATTTTCTGAACAGCCCTTACATATACATAAGTTGCCTATTCAATATCTCTTATCTTGAATAGCTCAAAATTACTATGTGAAAATCCATATTCCTGATTTCTACTTTCCAATACCCATCCAAAAAGCTCTATTCCTCCTTTAGTCTTTCCCATCTTAGTAAATCTCAGCTCCATCCTTCCCGATGCTCAAGGAGTCTTCCTTGAACCTCACACCTCACCTCCAAAGTAGAAGTAAATCCTACTGGTTTGGCTTCAAAATACATCCAGAATTGTCTGAGATTTCTTCAAAATAATACGGTAGGATTATAAGATGGATTATATCAATAGATAAAAGAGAATCAGTCCCAAGTTACTAACTTTTTGAAGTGGGAGTGTTTTTCTCAATTTTTGTATATGTTCAAAGTTTTCCATCATGAAAAGTTGCACATATATTTTCATCACTACTGTAATGATCTAAGCCACCCCCAGTACTTATGTGGGCAATAGCAAAAGCTCCTTAATTCTTCCTAAGCCCTTTCTAATTGACTTTTAGCCTTGCCTCATTTCCACTTATTCTCCACAAAGCAGCAGAGGCATCCAGTTAAGGAGGTTCACATGACTCCTCTGCCCAAAATTCTCCATTGGCGTCCCGTCTCACTCACAGGAAAAACTAATGTTTTCACAAAGTTCCATTACCATAGTTGCCCCCATTTCTTCTTACCTCTTTGAATTTATTTCCTACTTATTTCTCCACTCTAAATGCATGAGCCCTCTTACTTTTTCTTCAAAATCATGAGGCATATCCTCTCTTTTATGCCATTGCAGTGATTATTGCCTCTACCTGAAATTCTTTTCTCCTAGATGTCTGCATGGCTTGTTCTCACCTCCTGCAAGTCCTCACTCAAATTCTACTTCCTTGGTAAGACTTCCCTGGTTTCCTTAATTTTTTTTGTTTTATCTTGTTTTTAATTGACGCATAATAATAGTACACACTTCTGGGGTACACTGTGATGTTTTGATACATATGAACATTGTGTAATGGTCAATCACATATCCATTAACTCAACACTTATAATTTCTTTGTGGTAAGAACATTCAAAATCCTCTCTTTTAGCTATTTGGAAGTACACAATACATTACTGTTAACTATAGTCATTCCACTGTGCAACAGAACACCAGAACTAATTACTCCTGTTACTTTGCACCTGTTGACTAACCACTCCCCATCCCCTCCCCACTACTCTCCCCAGCCTCTGGTAACCACTATTCTACTCTCTACCTCTACAGGATCAACTCTTGTATATTCCACATATGAGTGAGCTCATGTGTTACATGTCTTTTTGTGCCTAGCTTATTTTACTTAACACAATGTTCTCTAGGTTCATCCATGTAGTCAAAAATGACAGAATTTCATTCTTTTTATGGCTGAATAGTATTCTGTTGTGTACATACATCACAGGTTTTAATGCATTCATCCATTAATGAACACCTAGGTTTATTCCATATCTTAACTATTATGAAGAATACTACCATAAATATGAGTATACAGATATATCTTTAATATATCTTTCATAGGATATGAAAGTGCCCAGTGTCGGAGCCGCTCAAAGGAAGCAGGCAGGATACTGATTGAAAGTACAATCTTGCAAGAGGTGAGGCTCACCAGAGGTGCAGGAGAGCCTGGAGCAACCTTTGCAATGGCTATTTATTGAGAGGATAACAGGTGTGGGAAGTGCCCACTAACGCTGTACAAGGGCTACGTGCTTAAGGATCGCCAAGTGCTCTTTTCTCACGTGCTCTTTCCCAACAACCCCCACAATGAAGCACCTTAAAATGTTCAAGGTTTAACACCTGCTTATTAATGACTGACCCATCTTATCTCATTCTGGAACACCTGAGTCGCTTGGGGGCTTGCCCTCAAGCTACAAGACTTCTGTAGGCTTGCCAGGAGACTGTCCTGCTCTCAGCGTTTCCTTGGATGTCTTAAGAACCAGTGACTGTCCTTGCAAGCATGGTGTCCATTCCCCTACAGCCTGGCTATTTTCAGAGCCTGGGTCTCACTCTAGCTCAGGCTGGTCTCAAACTCCTGAGCACAGGAGATCCATCTGCTTCGGCCTCCCAGAGTGCTAGGATTATAGGCGTGAGCCACCACACCTGGCAGTAATTCTATTTTTAATTTTTTGATGAACTTCCATAATAGCTGTACCACTTCATATTTCTGCAAAGAAGGTATAAGAGTTCTTCTTTCTCCCTTTCCTAACCAGCCTTTGGTGTTTTGTTTTATAACAGCCTTTCCAACTGGGGTGAGATAATATCCCATTGTGGTTTTGATCCACATTTCTATGATATTGGTGATTTTGAACAATTTTTTTCATATTCTACTGAGCATTTTTATATCTTCTTTTGAGAAATGTCTATTTTGATCTTTGCCTCATTTTTAAATTAGAGATTTTTTTTTCTTCTTTTTGCTGTTGAATTCTTTGAGTTCTTTATATATTCTGAACATTAACTCCATATCAGATGCATAGTTTGCAAATATTTTCTCTAATTCTGGATGTTGTCTCTTCACTCTGTTGACAGTTTCCTTCACTGTGCAGAAGATTTTTAGCTTGATGAAATCCCATATGCTCATTTTTGCTTTTGTTTCCTGTGCTTTTCTCTTTTTTTGTTGTTTGCTTTTTTGTTTTTGTGTGTGTGTGTGTGTGTGTGTGTGTGTGTGTTTTATTGTTTGAGATTCATGAGGGTACAAAGACTTAAGTTATACTGATTGCATTTGTGCCTTTAAGGCCTCATTCAAAAAATCCTGCCCAGGCCTATATCATGACTGACTTCTCTATTTTTAATTTGAAGCCCTTCCTCTAGCACTACATTCTCTGCTTTATTTTCCATACAGATTTATCATGATTTGACATAATATTTGTTTTATGTATTAACTCATGAACTATCTCCTCTTTATTGGCCCCTATTCTACCCTTGCACAGCCAACTAGAAGCTCTATAAAAATAATGATTTTTGTTTGTTTTATTCATCCTCTGTATTTCAAACTTCTTGAACATATTACCTCATAGATGGTAGTTATTCTATAAATATTTGTTAACTGATTGAATCAATCAATCAATCAACTAGCATTTGTCCTGGTCATGCTGGATAAAAGACTTCTTTCTACCCCATATAAAGTACTCAGCATAGTGTGCCATGATATCAATAGATGGCAGCACCTATTATTATATATGTTCCCCTATAGCAAGGGTTGGCAAATTTTTTTCTGTAAAGAGCCACCTTTCCTTTTGAGTCACATCAACTACTCAATTCTGCCATTGTAGCATGCCGGGAGCCATAGACAGCAAATAAACCAAAAGGCATGGTTGTGTTCCAATAAAACTTTATTTGTAGATTAGGCCCAAGGACCATAGTTTGCCAACCTGTATTTTACAGCAAGGCTTCCTAGTTTTGTTATAGAAACATATGCAAAAGAATATATATGTGAAGGAATGTAACCAAAAGCAGTAGAAATAGTCAAATACCTCAAAATTCTATAAATGAAATAACTTTAAAGTAACAAAAGGCTAATATAACCAACTCACTGAAGACTATCATTAAGGAATTAGAGTATAGATTAATAAAACTTTGCATTTCTTAGAAATAATGATACATCTAATTGTTGATGAAGTTTTGATAAAATGTAATAGTTTCTATTTCCTACACTGAATTTTGATCAATATAATGTACATTTATATAATGTGCCTAGAACAATTTATATATATTCTATCTATAGCATTCTTATGATCTATTGGTAAATTTACCATGTGTGTGTGTATCTGTGTGTGTGTGAGAGAGAGAGAGAAAGAGAATTTGCTCCTTTGAAACAAAGTTAATTCCTAAAATTTCCCATTTCTTAACATAATTGCTTAAAATTATTTTTATTATCTAGTTTAGAATCTTTCCAGGTTATTGAACAAAGTTAAGTTATCTATTTTACAGGATATGCTTTATCCATTTTTTAAAAACTGGGACTGTTTGACTATCACTGGTTTTCCTACTTTCTTCCATGATAAGCAATACTGGTTTAGTGACCTAAAGTGCAGCTTCTTTCCATATTATGAAAATCAATCCTTTATCACTAAGGAAGCAGATTCATTTAGAGAAGTAACATTTGTCACATGTGGGAATATCTCAGGCAAAATGATTCACTAATAGTAAGACAGACTGGGAAGAGGAGGGACCAGAAATATATACGATTTACACACTACAGAAGAACAGGGGATGGGAAACTAACTTAAAATAGGATCTTACATAGACAAATAACCAGATGCATAAAGCATAATGTCTAAGTATGTCTAAGTAAGGAAAGTGAGTGCATCACAATTTCTAATCAAATCTATCTTTAGCTATCTTCCAATTAATTCCATTTTCAGCTGGGTCAAATCTGTTAATCTTTCCACTAAGTTTTTATTATCAGCAACTATATTTTTCACTTCTAAAAGTTCAGTTTGGCTGTATTTGTTTATTTTTCAAATTTTCTTGGTCTTTTTAATAATGTCTAATTCTTTTCCATGCTTTGGATTCCCTGTTTATATCCTTAACAATTTTAAGCATACTTACTTTTTCTTTAGTACTTTTGTGTTCTTGATCTTAATGCATATGTGTATGCTGGTTCTTAATTGTGGTGTTATTGTTTTCTTACATTTTTTGTAATTTTGTGTTGTGAACTTGTCAATAGCAGGATTCCTTGATGGTAATCCTGTAATATCTGGATTGACAGTGAGTGCTCCCCTAGAGAAGTTTTACATTTACTTTGCGCAGGTAGTTCACAGGCTCAGACCTCTTTGATGTTAACATGTTGGCTTTGAATTTTTAGAACCACACAGATAGAAATATTTTAATCCTAACTCTAGGTAAGAATAGAAATATAGCCATGGATTTTAAGGAAATATTTTTTTCTATCTAAAATCTATATGAATCTGGGTGCGGTGGCTCATGCATGTAATCCTAGCACTCTGGGAGGCCGAGGCAGGTGGATTGCCTGAACTCACAGGTTCAAGACCAGCCTGAACCAGAGTGAGACCTCGTCTCTAAAAATAGCCAGGTGTTTTGGTGGGCAACTGTAGTCCCAGCTACTTGGCAGGCTGAGGCAAGAGGATCACTTGAGCCCAAGAGTTTGAGTTTGCTGTGAGCTATGAAGCCACAGCACTCTACCAAGGGCAACAAAATAAGACTCTGTCTCAATAAATAAATAAATAAATAAATAAATAAATAAATAAATAAATAAAATCTATATGAAGACATACAAGTGTGAGACACTATTCTGTATCATTGGGTAGATAGTTCTTCCAGCATGAGTCTTCAAAGGTCTCAGCTTTCTGAAGGAGTCTCAAATCCAGTCTTTAAACTGGAATCCTAAGGCATCGTCTCCTGTTCTAATGTCAGTACTAAAATCTTAAGTTCTGAGTGACTGAGATAAGAAATCTATGCCTCCCCTGATCAACTCTCTCTGCCCCCAGACTACTAAGCATACCCTCCACCCATGAGCTTATGGCTCTTCTTTTCAATTGGTACTTCATTTTTAACCTACTGAAGATTTCCTTTCATGCTTTGTAGCTCAGCTATATATTTTTAAAAGATGTTTGTAATATTTTATCCTATCTGTGTAAGTGTTTTATAGAAAGAAGATTTCTGGGTAATGTTTGCCATATTGCCATATGGTAATATGTTTGCCATATAGAATGATGACACAAAAATTAGCAGGATGTTAAAACTAAGCATCCCAAACCTGAAGAAAAACTGCAACCATTCTTCAGGGATTTATAAAGAAATATGATCCTGAATATAGAATTTTACAAAGTGCCATGAAATTATAGTAACAAGAATTTAGAAGCTTCTTCTGAGGTTTCTTATTTTAAAGCAAAGGTAAAAAACATAGCCACATCCATTGGGGAAACACTTATTTCTGTTGCAGTAAAAACGACTGAAATAATATAAAGAAGAGCATATGATAAAACCTATAATGAATTTCTCTGTCAGCAAATATTGTTGGGTGATATATAGAAAACATCATAGAAGAGTGAAGAAACAAATGTTGGAACGAAGTACGTAAGGGATGCTACCTATTTGGATGAAGCACTAATGTTTCTAACACATTTCAGCCATAGTATTTTTTGGATTCTGTTTCCAATAATAAAACACATTAAGAACTGGGTTTTTTGGGAGCCATTAAAAAAACAAATAATATTTTCCCTTAATAATAAGTAATTTCATTTAGAAAAAAAATACAACATATGAAAAATTGTAGGGCTACAATTTGTACTGGAATTTGTTTTAATTCATAAGCAAGGGTACAGATAATATAACCCCTGTGAAGTGCATTCTCTCTCTCACTCCCAAGAAAGCTATTGCAGCAAAAACAGCAAAGCCATAGAGAGCAAATTATTACCGGATGTCATGGATAAGGATAGTTTTATGGAGAAAAAAGGATATTTAGGGGACTGTGGACTCTTTTATGGAAAATAACTGTTTTATATCAGGTCCCCTGAAAAGCAGATTCTAACAAAGAGAGAGGCATATAGAAATAATACGGGGGCATGCCCTCAGTAGTACTGAATAGAACTCCAGGGTATACAAATGTCACATTTTATTAAACCACTCATGTATTTATGGGCACTTGCACTGGTTCCACATCTTTGTGATTGCAAATGATGTTGCAATAAACATTTGAGTGCACGTATCTTTTTGATAAAATAAATTTAACTTTTTTGGGTAAATACCCAATAATGGGATTGATGGATCAAATGGTAGGTCTACTTTAAGTTCTTTGAGGTATCTCCATACAACTTTCTTTAGAGGTTATACTAATTTGCAATCCCACCAAAAGTGTTTTAAGAGTTACTTTCTCTCTGCATCCATGTCAGCCTTTACGGGGATTTTTTTGATAAAAGCCATTCTCATTGGAGTTAGGTGATACTTAATTGCAGTTTGAATTTGCATTTCCCTGATGATTAGCAACACTGAGCATTTTTTCTTAAGTTTGTTGGACATGAGTCTATCTTCGCCTAAAAAGCTTATTGTTCATGTCTTTTGCCCCCTTTTTTATGAGGTTATTTGATTATTTCATGCTGATTTTCTTGAGTTCTTTAAGTCCCTTTCCAGATGTATGCCATGCAAATATTTTCTCCCATTCTGTAGGTTGTCTATTCACTGTATTGATTGTTGCCTTGGCTTTGCAGAAACCTTTTAATTTAATCAGGTCCCACTTGTTAATTCTTGTTTCTGTGATTGATTGCTTTTGGGGTCTTCTTCATAAATTCTTTGCCTAGACAGTGTCTGTAAAGAGTTTTTCCAACATTTACTTCTAGAATTCTTATAGCTTTACGCCTTTTGTTTAACTCTGTTATTAATCATGAATTAATTTCTGTGAGTGGAGTGTGGCTCTGTTTCAACCTTCTACATGTGGCTATCTAGTTTTCCCAGCAGCATTTTATTATTGTTGTTGTTGTTTGGGATTCATTGAGAGTACAAAGAATTAAGTTACACTCATTGCATTTGTTAGGTAAAGTCCCTCTCATAATTGTGTCCTGCTCCCAAAAGGTGTGCCATACTCTGTGACCCCCCCCATCTCTCTCCCTCCTCCCACCCCAGCCACTTATTGAATAGGGATTCTTTGCCCCAGTGTTTGATTGTCTGCTTTTTCTTTTTTTTTTTTTTTCTTTTTGATTGTCTGCTTTTTCAAAGACCAAATGACAAGGAGACCTATCTCTACTAAAAATAGAAAACCTAGCCAAGGTTTTGTGTCAGGTGCTATAATTCCAGCTACTTAGAAGTTTGAGCCAACAGATGGTTTGAGCTAGAGTTTGAGGTAGCTGTGAGCTGTGACACTAGAGCACTCTACCCATGGTGACAGAAAGAGACTAAATATCAAAAAAAAAAAAAAAAAAAAAAAAACAAAGATCAGGTGATACTATGAAGATGGTTTTATAACTGGGTTTTCTGTCCTGATCCATTGGTCTATATCACCAGTACCATGATGTTTTGGTTACTATAGCCTTGTAGTATAGCTTGAAGTCTGGTAAAGTTGATGCCTACTGATTTGTCCTTTTTGCTTAAGGTTGTTCTGTCCATTTGTGCTCTTTTCTGGTTCCACATGAAACATAGAGTTACTTTCTCTAGATCTGTGAAAAATGACATTGATATTTTAATGGGGAAGTACAGACATTTTAACAATGTTGATTCTGCCAATTCATTAGCATGATATATTTTTCTGTTTTACATTGTGATTTTTTTCCTCAGTGACTGGTAGTTCTTCTTGTAGAGGTCTTTTACTTTCTTGTTTAAATATATTGTTAGGTATTTTTGTTGTTGTTGCTGTTGTGAAAAGAATTCTCAGATTAACTACTATTGGTATATAGAAATGCAATTAATTTGTGTAATTAATTGATTTTGTAACCTGAGTTTTTGTTAAACTTATATATCAATATCAGGAGTCTTTTGGCAGAATTGTTGGAGTTAGGCCAGGCACAGTAGCTCATGCCTGTATTCCTAGTACTCTGGGAGGCCAAAGTGGGTGGGCTGCTTGAGCTCAGGGGTTCAAGATCAGCCTGAGCAAGAGGAGACCTCATCTCTACTAAAAATAGAAAAACTAGCTGAGCATTGAGGCTGAGACAGGGGGATTACTTGAGCCCAAGAGTTTAAGGTTGCTGTGAGAGAAGCTGATGCCATAGCATTCTATCCTGAGCAAAGAGTGAGAATCTGTCTCAAAAAAAAATGAAAACAAAAACAAGAATTATTGGGGTTTTCTAGATAAAAGATCATATTATCGGCAAAGAGTGATAGTTTAACCTCTTCTGTCTCCTTTGAATGCCCTTGATCTATTTTTCTTATCTGATTGCTCTGTCAAGAACTTCCAGCACTATATTAAATAGAAGTGGTGACAGTGGGCAACTTTTTCTAGTGGAAATGCTTTCAATTTTTCCCCATTCTGTATGATATTCATATTGGTGTTTGTGTATTGCCTATTATAATTTTGAGGTATGTTCCATGTGTGCCTACTTTGTTAAGGCATAAAAAGGTGCTGAATTTTGGCAAATGCTTTCTCTACATCTATTGAGATGATTGAATGGTCTTTGCTTTCACTTCTGTTTTTGTGGTGAATTACATTTATAGATTTGTATGTATTGAACTATCCTTACCTCCCTAGGATGAAGCCCATTTGGTTATGATGGGGTCTTTTTTTTAAATGTGCTGCTGAATTTGGTTTGCTAAAATTTTATTGAGAAGATTTTTCATCTATATTCATAAGGGATATTGGTCTGTAGTTTTCTTTTTTCTTGTGTCTTTTCCTGGCTTTGGTATCAAGGTGATAATGAATACTTCACAGAATGAAATTGTTTCAATGCTATGAAACAATTTCTGCAATTTAGATACCAGTTTCTTTTTGTGGGTCTGGCAACATTTGGTCAGTTTAGGAGTTCTATTTCTTCTGATTTAGCCTAGGGAGGTTGTGTATGTCCAAGAATTTATCCATTTCCTCAATGTTTTCCAGTTTATGTGCATAAATTTTTTTTGAGTAGTGACACGTTTTGGATTTCTCTGGTATCAGCTGTAATATCTCCTTTTCATTACTGATTGAGCTTATTGGGGCCTTTTCTGTTATCTACCAAGATGTCTATTAATTTTGCTTACCTTTTCAAAGAACCAACTTTTTGTTTCATTAGTTTTCTGTATAATTCTTTTGTTATTGATTCCATTTATTTCTGCTCTGCTTTAGATATTTCTTTTCTTCGCTGGGTTGGGACTTAGTTTGAACTTTCTTTTCTAATTCCTTTGAATGATTCATTGTATAGTTGATTTGTAATTTTTCTGTTTCACTTTTTGTTTATGTAGGCATTTAAGGCTATGAATTTTCTTCTTAGGATTGTTTTTACTGAATCCCACAAATTTTGATAGCTTGAGACCCCTTGGTCATTTAGTTCAAAGAATCTTATGATTTCCATCTTAATTTCCTCCAATAATCATTCAGCAGTAAATTATTTAATTTCCATGATTTTGTGTAGAAATGAGTGTTTCTGCTGGAATTGATTTCTAATTTTATCCCTCTGTGGGCTGAGAAAATATGTGGTATAATTTCTATTTTTTTTTTTTTTTATTTGTTGAGATGTGTTTTGTGGCCTAAGATGTGATCAATCTTGGGGAATGTTTCAGGTGCTGTTGAGATGTATACTCAGTAATTTGTGGGTAGAATGCTCTGTAAATGTCTATTAGGCTCATATTCTCTGGAGTCTCATATAAATCATGAGTTTCTTTATTTTCCTCTTGTTGAATCTGTCCACTCAGGTTAGTTGATTTTGAAGTCCCTAGCAATTATGATGTTACTGTTTAACACTTTTTTTTTTTAGATTAGCAGGGTCTGCTTTATTAATCTGGGTGCACCTGTGTTAGATGTATGAAGACAATTTTTTTGTGTTCTTATTGAAATATTCCCTTTACCATTACATAGTGACCATCTTTGACTTCTTAACTTTTCTTGCTTTGAAGTCTGCATTATCTGATATGAGAATGGCCACTCTAGCTTTCTTTTGGTTTCTATTTGCATGAAATATTGTTTTCCCTCCCTTTACCTTGAGTTTAAATGAGTCCTTGTAGATTAGATTTGTTTCCTAAAGACAGCAGAAACTTGGCTTATCTTTTTTTTAATCCATTTTCCCAGCTGATGTCTCTTCAGAGGAGAATTCAATCCATTCACATTTATTGAAAGAATTGATTAGTGTGATAGATTTCTCTTCATCCTTTTAAGTAAAACTTCACTGCTTTGTTAACCTCTTCAGCCATTGTAGTATCTAGGCTCCCAACTTTAGTATCTGGATGATTTTACAGTGGTGGGTGTCTGTTGTGCTGATCAGTGTAGAAGGCAGATCTGAGTACTTCCTGCAGGGTAAATCTGGTCTTGACAAATACCCTTAGTGTTTGCTTGCCTAAAAAAGACTTTATTTCTCCCTCATATAAGAAATTTAGTTTTTGGGGATTCTGGGAAGATGGCCGACTGGTAGCAACCCTGGTCAGAGGCTCCTGAGCAAAGGAAGAAAAACCGGTTGGAATCAGAATCTATGAAGCCAAAGACGAGGAGCTGAGCCCAGAAAGAAGTTCGGCAAGCTATAAATCCAAGGAAGATCACTTAAGAACATAAAATACAGGTACAAATCGGGCCCCAGAACTGCTTACTAGAGCCGCCCCCCCTCCTGTGGGTGGCGGGCGGCCGCAGAGAAGCCCCCTGCGCCCAGCAGCCACAGAAGTACTTGCTAGCTTAGCGCACCCCTGCCAGTGGCGGCAGACGAGTCCCCCACTCCAGGAGGGCCGAGAACTGCTTGCTAGAGCCATGCACCCCATGGGCGACAGAGAAGCACCCTGCCCCAGAGCTCTGGGCAGGTCCAGAACTGATTGCTACAGCCGCAAGCTTCCGGCGGGTGGCGGGTCGCCGGAGCAGAGTTCCCCTGCTCCGGGCAGCCACAGAAGTTCTTGCTAGAGCTCAGCACAACCCCGCCGGTGGTGGCAGACGAGTCCCCCACTCTGGGAGGGCCAAGAACTGCTTACCAGAACCACGCACTCCATTCGCGGCAGAGAGGCACACCCTGCTTCAGAGCTCTGAGCAGGTCCAGAACTGGTGGCTAGAGCCGCAAGCTTCCCATGGGCGGCAGGTCGCCGGAGCGGAGTTCCCCTGCTCCAGGCAGCCATAGAGGTAATTGCTAGAGCTTAGCGCACCCCCGCCGGAGGTGGCTGATGAGTCCCCCACTCCGGGAGGGCCGAGAACTGCCTGCTAGAGTCGCGCAGCCCACTGGCGACAGAGAAGCAACCTGCCCCAGGGCTCTGGGCAGGTTCAGAACTGATTGCTAGAGCCGTGGCGGGTGGCGGGTCGCTGGAGCGGAGTTACCCTGCTCCGGGCAACCACAGAAGTACTTGCTAGAGCTTAGCACAACCCCGCCGGTGGTGGCGGACGAGTCCCCCACTCCGGGAGGGCCGAGAACTGCTTACCAGAACCGCGCACTCCATTCAGGGCAGAGAAGCGCACCCCGCTCCGGGGCTCTGGGCAGGTCCAGAACTGGTTGCTAGAGCCTCAAGCTTCCCGCAGGCGGCGGGTCGCTGGAGCGGAGTTCCCCTGCTCCAGGCAGCCATAGAGGTACTTGCTAGAGCTTAGCACACCCCCGCCGGTGGTGGCAGACAAGTCCCCCACCCAGGGAGGGCTGAGAGCTGCCTCCTGGAGCCGTGCACCCAACTGGCGGCAGAGAGGCACGTTGCCCCAGGGCTCTGAGCGGGTCCAGAACTGGTTGCTGGAGCCGCGGGCTTCCTGCAGGCGGCGGGTTGCCAGAGCGGAGTTCCCCTGCTCGGCAGGCTGAACAAGATCTAAGCCAGCCACGCACTCTTCTGTGCAGCTGTTGCTGTGCCCAAGAACTGTGAGAAGACAACAGACACGCTCTGCTTGTCTCTCTGGACAACCAGAAGAAGCCATCAACTGAACGGTTCTGATAAGGCCTCTGAACAAGCTAAACTCTCCATGGGGCAGAACCAGCGAAAAAACTCTGGCAACTCAAACAACCAGAATAGATCAACTCCTCCAAGGGAAAATAGAGAAGACACAATGGAAGACCCCATCCACAAGCAAAT